>JAXASZ010000341.1:0-65456 GCA_038407095.1 Ceratocystis destructans
GCTTTTCGACATAAAGTCGACAAGACAGCCCATCCATTTTAGATTTAGTTTAGTTTTCCTTTCTCCCTCATCAGAATATATTTGTTTCTGCCAAAATACGTCCTTTTTGTAGACAAGGCCTTTACAGTGTAACAAGTTCACTCTTCTGTTATCCTGTCTGCTGAACTTCGTGTAACAAGTTCATTCATCTTCCTGCCCGTCCGTGACATATTGAACCTTGTGTAACAAGTTCACTCATCTGTTATCCTGTCTGTTGAACTTTGTGTAACAAGTTCATTCATCTTCCTGCCCGTCCGTGACACTTATCTGATACTTGGCTGTCGCATGTTAGTATCATTAATAACAGTCAAACACAGGCGATGGAAATTTCCATGAAGTTCTGTGTACATAGACATGCGTCATCCAACGTCTTGTGAATTCCCTCGTATTGTGGGCTCGAATTCCTTCGATTCTGGTAGGTTTCACCAGTATTGTTACACAGCACTGGTGGCACGTTACACCAGATTCCAGGATACTCGAATAGCGAGAGTTCTTCGGTTGTTATCGGTTTGTGTCGGAGTTGGTTGCTTTCTGTTGGCTTCTGTTGCTTTCTGTTTTTTTCAATGAATGTCTGTAGATTCTTTTAGATTTGGGATCTTTCGGATTTGACTTTGTCTTAGATTGGCAAGCATGGAAAGATCTCGAGTGACTTGGAAAACCATAAATGCTCTCCTGCTTTCCCAGTTGCTTTTGAAGTTTTGCTTGATCTTTCTTCCCCATGCTTGCAACTTGTTGACTTCTTTTGTTTCTGTTTCCTGCTCTATTCTGTGAATACAGTCCGTTTCCTCCGTCTCAGCCGTGACACTACAACCTCTCTCATTCCTTCGACTCTTGTTCCTAACAGTTGGCCTTTGACATTTTGTATTTGATGTTCTATTTTGTTTTAGTTTAGTGTTAAGGGTCTTGCAATTGTTATAAAGTTATGCCGATTACGAAATCTTTATTGTCAAATGAAGAAGAAAGGAAGAAACTATTTAATGGGAATATGGTCTGTGGTGTTCCTTTTATGTTGAAGAGCTTTCTGCCATCTCCTCCCCTTTCTCAACTCTGCTTGCCATCCACAACATCACTTTCAATTACGTTTGCCAACCGCAACATTTAGCAAGCATGGGAAGAATCGAGGTTACCCAAGAAACTCATAACAAGGCCTCTGGTTCACCATTTGCTTTGTTGAGTTTCCCTTGATCTTTCTTCTTCATGCTTGCAACTCGTTAACATTCTCTGTCCTGTTTTCAATCGAGTTATACTTCCTCACTTTGTTCCCGTCTTCGTGTAATCTCTCTCTCATCCTTCGTCGCTTGTCCCGGCCTTTTGTTCATTACTTCTTTCTGAGTTCGATTTGATTCCTAGCACCTGTTCTTCCCGTTGGTTTTCTGAAGTTTTGCTTGATCTTTCTTCCCCATGCTTGCAACTTGTTAACCTTCCGTGTTCTTTCTTTTCATCCTGAATACAATCATTGTTTCTCCGATTTCGTAAGGGCCTTGTCTACAAAATGGACGAAGTCAGCAGAAACAAATATATTCTGATGAGGGAGAAAGGAAACTAAACTAAATATAAAATGAATGGGCAGCCTTTGTCAACTTTATGTCGAAAAGCGGCGCCCACAAGCTCTCGGATCTAGGGGTAGTGACCTCTCTCATTTCTCCGGGCCCGTTCCTAACACTTCCTATCTTTTTTATAACATTCTAAGGCTGGGCGACCAGAATTCCTCCATCTTTGGCGGAGGGTGAATCCGGAGTCCTTCTGAGCTGGAAGCCTGCTGTTGGCGACATCCACTGTCAGAGTGGGTAGTGGATCGATGTACGGAGCACCACTCTTTAGTGGGTGGTGCTGGCTTCTGGTGGGAGAAGTCTCCAGTTGGTCTCGCAACGGCGTTGCCAAAACAAAGGCTGGTGTTATCCTGATTCTGGTCTACAGAATTCTCTAACTGAGTGATTAGGTCAGAAAGAGAGGGCCAATCTTGCATAGACTGAGTGTCCAAACTAGTCCTAACAGACCAGTACCACTCAGGATAGTGGTGTCCAACCTTGCTCATGACAGCCGCAACTTGGTATTCAGCTGGTAGCGTGAGCCCATGCGCCGAGAGGTTCTCATAAGCAGCCTTGACCTTCTTTACGTATACCGAAGGGTGGAAGAGGTGGATGCTCTCTTCAAGATCATGTAGCCGTTGGATTGAGAGCATCTTATCATGGAAGCTCGAGGTGGTGAAGTATTCCTCGATGGTCTTGAGCAGATGGTGGGCAGTAAACTTGGCCCAGACTTCCTCAGCACCAAAGAGCTTCTCAAACAAAACGGGGTCGGTGTAAGCACAGATGTCAAATTTGGCAAGATCATCCCGATCTTTTTCTTCGGGTGTCATGATCTTGGTATTGGTATCGGAAGCAGGGGCTCGAAGAACAGAGATGTATCCTGCATTCATGGCATGACAAGTCAATCGATTCTTCCATATGTTGTAGTTGGTCGTTCCCTTGTTCTTGTCCTGGAGAATAGGAATCTTGATGTTGAGTCCGTTGGCAGAAGCCAGAGACATGTTGATTGATGGATGAAGGAGAATATTGGAATAAACGATTTGGAGGAATTGATTGTACGAGAGGGTGAAATGGAGTGATGACAGAAACCTCGAGGCAGAAGTAAAACAGTGCAATGTTAGTGCTAATCCGGACTCATAACCTATTAAAATATACTATGTGTTATATTTCCAGTATATTTCTAAAGAGAGTTGACTGGCAATATGTCAGATAAGCAGAAAGCTCAGCAGGCAAATGAGGAAACAAGTATGAATAGATCAAAGTTTCGTGATGAAAAAATACAACGAGATAAAGTAGTTGGAGGCACAAAAAGAGAATTGTAGTGACCCTTGAACTTGGTATTCAGATCATCTAATGGGTAAAGAATATGCGGGGAGACGCTAGGTTATTATGCCTTTCCTTCGATGTAGAAATGCAGCAAATCAGTAAGCAACGGGAAAATACTTACTAAGCGGATCAATGAAATTTTATTTTACACGCGTGTGCGAGTGAAAATATTTGTCAAGTGAGAAGATTCTGCGAGCTAGACCTGTGACAAGCAAATGTAGGCTGTAGTTCAGGGGAATGCAAGGGCCTAGTCTACTAAACGGACGAAAATAGCAGAAACTTACCACAACCACGAACTCGCCTAAATGTTTATTCTTGTGTAACCATCCTTGCTAGTCAATAGTCTGTGACACCCTATGTAAGACTGCCGCCAGCCCACTTTCGACTTCATACTGCAGAGTAAGGAACTAATTCATATACCTGACCCCAAGGGCTCTCAAATCACGCCAGTTGCAGAAATACTCTAGCTTTTGTTTGAGGAAGGCATCATCCTTGACGGAAAAATAATACATACTCAACCTGACCAGTAGCCGCGATAGAAATGTAATACACTAAACGGTAAGCTATACTGCGCCAGAAGTGATGAGAAATGGTAGACTAATGTACCTCTGCAATGTAATAAATGACATTAAAAACGGCAAGGGTCAGTATTATCCTGCATTGAAAATAGCTTCATCCTCCATCATAATACTCCGTGTACCAAAAATGACAAAAACTCTTCACGTATACGGCACCGCAAACTCTGTACAGATGGTTCTTGCAGATATCCCCCCGTCTGAATATGAGGGTATTTCCTGGAAGAAATGCGGGCAATTGTAACCATTCATTTTAATATCTTTAAGCAAGTGTCTCTACCAAAATCATACCTCGTCCACCATTTAAACTTGGCCACAAATGACGTTTCAAGTGAGCATCTGACACCTCATTGATACTTGGGCAGTCATTTTGATGTAAAATCTCAGCTCAAAATATCCCACGTTCATCATTCCTTCACGTACATGTTTAGAAAAGTGAATAATAAAACGTGGATAATGTGTTCTCACTTGGAAAGAATGTAAAATTAGCACCAACGTAAGGAGTCCGCCAGTAAAGAGTCAAGTACCAAAAGAGAGACGGCAATGCAGCCCCTCCATCCTTGCCATCGCGAGTCGGCCTATATCAATTATCAATTCACGGTGCGTATTTATACCGTACGTTTCTAAAGTTTTCCACCGGCCTGAAAATGCAAGAGGCCTTCCCCAACTAAGCCCCGGCTCAATATACTCCAGCTTTCAGTCACTCTTGGGCCTCCTCTCTGCTGTTCTAGTTACGGACCAAGATGCGACGGAGCATTTGTTCTGCGTTATGTGAATAGCTTTTTAGCTATTTTCAATGGTGCACATAACACGTTTTTCTCCTATCTTGGGAAATGTCTGATAAAAAAGCTGCTGTGAAATTAATAACCGCTTGTGTAGCCGCCATATCAGCATTTACCACATTATTCATTTACTAAACATAATTAATTGTACTCAAAGACGCTGCCAATCGGTGGACAAGTCGTCGGAAGTTAAGTTGCAGGATTTGAGGCTAGCTGTCAGTGCGACCGACTACAAACCACATTCGCTGAACGTTTCGAAAAACTAGAATAGTCATGGCGCCCAGATGACGTCGCGAAAGAACTTTTTTTGTGCGATTCCCAGCAAGAGATTCAAAACATATTAACTTCGCTAATCCCTCCTCAAGAAAAGAAACCAAGCCCACTAGACTGCGTGTTGTACATGTTGTCAAGAGCCAACGACTCAGATATGTACTGCAAACCTTACAGGCCCTAAAACCAACCTTGCCATACCTCATCCTGAAGCTCGGCCTGGGCCACAAACAAGGATACAAGAAAAGACATCGATCGAAACCTGCCGCACAACCACCTTTTCCACAATATAACCTTCTGAATACTGCATGGAAGGGTAGCCTAATCGACAGCCTCCCTAGGAAGCGCTGACGTATTGAGATGACTTAAGGGAAACAAGGGGACGCTTGATTCAGAAACCAGATATGCTTCAAGATGCACAACAATCACTTTAATTCTGCGATGAAAATCTCAGCCAGGACAAGACAAGGATGCAAACCCGACGGTTCGAGAAAAAAAGGAAAAGCTTTACAAGTGGACGAGACAACTTTGCAAATGAGAGTTTGGATAGCATGTAGAAAAATGCCAACAGCCGATAATAACTAGTCCCATTGACAAGCCTTCAACAAGGGTAAGAAAAGAGTATACAGGCTAATTAGGCCTACGGGAACTTCTTTTTATCAACGAAAGTGCAATGTACACGATCGCATTAACGAGAGTTGGAAATATCTTTCGCACTAGTGTGCGTGTCTAGCTGTTATAAATTATCAGCATTTTTGCCGCGTGACTTCCACCAGGAAGTGCATAAGGGTCTTTAACCCATCTAGATGTGGGGTTACGTTCATATAGGGCTCTCCCTCGCTGCAAGCTCCAAACTTCAAGCATGAGCATTGTAATTTCTTCCATACCAGTTCCCCATTGTGTGTAGCCCCTCGCTCTCCCTCCCCCCATGTTTTACCCCATCCCGCCCCATTGAAAAGAAAGAAATAAAATAAAAAATAAAAATAAGAAATAAGAAAACGCGAAATCGAAGTTTTTTGTTTAGCCCAGCGCAAATTCGAAACACTCCTACTCTCGCTTAAATCCCTGCCACTAATTCCTTACAGCGCGCAGTTTTTTTCTAGCAATTGCTGTGGTGAATCTCAGCATTACCCGAGGGTTACATTTTAAATTCCCTGAACATAGGGTTGGCTACCCTGCCGTGAACTTCAACCTCCTCTTTCCTCCTTTAATATTGACCCTATTCGTTCTCAGATCTCCTCGTCAACCCCATAATCGTGGCACTATGCCTATGCCCTCAGCCACAACTGCCAGGTTTTTGAAGGCCACCCAGCACTCTTCGTGTTCGTGTTTGACTTAGATTCTCAACAGTCATTCGATTGCGATATCTTTACTGCACCTGCACACTCGCTTTGTGGCTGTCTCTAAGGCGCCTGTGGCATCCACTATGCAAGACGGCTTTCTTCAACCTCCTATTGTTCTCTCTCAATCGCAACATCAACACCGCGATAGTTCTTCTACCCAAAACTCCGATTATTCAGATTCCTCCCCTACGACAACGAACTCGACTTCTGGAATATTTGATCCCGTGGTTACATGTCTTGACTCACCTATAGTCCTGTCGCCTATGAAGCCGTTCTCCAGCCTGGAGCTCGGCCTCCCGGCAGGCATGTCAATGCTTTCCGTGAACGATGGCCGCTCTACGGCTGAACCTATGCGTCCAAAAACATCGCCCACACCCCGCCGTGCTCGCAATATGAAGAATCTATCCATCCTCCCCCCACTAGGATCGTCTCCTGTATCGCCCCTGGCCTCAGAACCAAGCTCCCCTTCTTTTATAAAGCCCTTCATTCCAGGAATCAAGAGGAAACCAAGCAACCTGAGTTTGAATACGAACGCTGCTTCACTGACAGGCCAACAACATCGTGACACGTATGTTTCTCCAGTCTCCCGGCCTATACTTCAGCGCCGTGGCTTAAAACACTCTGCATCTACACCACAGATGCTTCATGGCTTGAAATCCAGTACTTTTGCGCCAGCGAATGGTATGACGTTTCCAACCGTTCTGGAAAGAAACGAGTCTGGATTATCTGAAATTCTGCGCCCATCCAAACTAGGTGGTATTCCACCCATTCATGATGTCTCAATCCCCGAAGAGGAGACTCAAATCACTACTCAAGTCGCTGGACGAGGGGCGCTTGATGCTGATGAACATCTCCGAGATGAAAGCGAAAAACACGAAGATTTGAAGTCCCCGACCTACCCCGACGGCCCTGTCGCCATTTACGATGATGATGTTTATTTGTACTTAGAACCAAACGCAGAAGAAGCTTCCCGCTTTGATGTCGTCATCAATGTTGCTCGTGAAGTCGATAATCCTTTCACAAAACCCGACGATGAAAATTCAAGCCCACAACCAGACACTGCCATGTCCAACGCGTCTTTTTCAACAGCATTTGAGTTTCATTTGAAGACTGGCGAATCTCCCACAACACCAAAGAATGTAAAGCCACAAACACGTATTCCGGAGTATATACATGTTCCTTGGGATCATAATACGGACATTTCCGTTGATCTAATGAGTCTTTGCGAACGAATTGACCAGTTTGTGAAGCTAGGAAAAAAGGTTCTTGTGCATTGCCAACAGGGTGCAAGTCGATCTGCCAGTCTTATTATTGCTTATGGCCTTTTTCGCAACCCTAATCTGACAGTTAACGATGCCTACCATGCGGCACAGTCAAAAAGTCGATGGATATCGCCAAATATGAAGTTGATGTATTGTCTACAAGACTTTCAAAAAGAAGTTTCTTTACGACATAAGCCTCTTCATACAGCGCGGCATCAACGCACAGGACGTAGCCCTACAAAGCATCGTTTGACACTCTCTGCAGATGTTGCTGGCTCATCTGATCCTCAACAGCCACTCACAGCACCATTAACAAATGACACCAGTTTTACCGCTTTTGGAATGACTGGCATGCACTTCCGAGGCAACTCTTGTCCATCCACTATTCACATTGATGCTGGACCATCATCTGCGCCTTCCAATATTGGCAGTTTTCAATCCCACGATAGTATTCGAGATTCTCCCAAATTTCCACGATTCCCTTACGGTAAACCAGAATCCTCTATTACAAAACACTCGTTTCCATCCCAAGCCGATGGTTCTTTAGCCAATGAGCTTCCTGAAACTTTGGAAAATGTCTCAACACACCGCAATACCGTCAACTTTTCCCGACCTATGACATGGTCTCGACGTCCTCTGTCACCTAGGCCTTTGAACGAAAGCCCTGATGTGAAAAACGTAGAACAGAAGGCCGCATTCGGGTTATTACCCGTAAACAATACGAGTCTAGTGTCGCATACGCCTGATGATTTCCTTCATGATACTTGCGTCATGTCTCCACGGGCCGAAGTGATGACTAGTAATCCACTTCGTGATGTTTTGCGAGAAACCATCCCGCCAGCGTCATCGATAGCAAAGACTATTTTTACTCTTGAAGAGTCTTCATCAACAGCTTATCCTGAGGGTGTATTTTCACCTACCAAGGCTTCGTTTCCAGGACATATTCATGAACAGTTCAACCTTCATGAAATCTCAGATCCTCGAAGCCCCCCAACCAAGGGTGAAGCGCCAATCGTTCGGTCAATTGATGAGCTTTTATGAGCTGGTAGCATTGTAATGAATATGCCGTTTAGCAGTTTGTTATTTACATTCCATATTGTCCATGTTCTTTTGGCTCTACATTTTTTCCCAAGTATCATACATTGACCATGATTCAGTGCGTGTGTTGTTCAGGCTTCTCCAGCCAGTATTTTTATATACCTAAAGTATTTCTTTTGTCCAAACAACTCTACTTGATTTTTGTTTTGTTATATGCAATGAAAAACATGGCTTCGTCACAAGCTTTACTTTTTGTATTTGATAAGTCACTCATTTCTGCTTGCAGCAAGCTTGTCCTTCAAAAAGAAATTATGAGCTGGTGTTGCCTGCATTTATCTCTCATAGTTTCCAACATATATTGTATCCCACTTGGGGCATAGCTGATTTGTGTTAGCTCACCCTCTGGGTTTGTTTCTTGGAGTTTGGCGCGAGGTGGACTTATTTTTAAAGATCATTATTTAAATAACAAAAATAAAGGAGATGGGGGCATAATTCCCATTTATTGTTTCTTACTTAGTATCTGCTATTGTCCTACTTGACAAGCGCTTCCCCCCAAGCTAGAATATAGGCAAGTATTGCTCAACTGGTACACGATGGATCTTGGTACTTTCTTGCAAAAAGTTGCACTTCAAATATTAGGTACAATGGGTTTAGGGGATGTAGTCGCAGAGCATAGAAAGGTGAATCGGAATACTGGATTATAAAATTGTTAAAAGCGCTATATGCTCCAATTAGGTAAATATGAAATATCTACTCAAGCTTCTTTAATTGCTCTTGGACTTTTTAGCAAGCTCCTTTGCAACCTTCTCACGGCGCTGTATCAATGCTTCAATACCAATTCCGCCAAATACCATTCCAACGCCTGCCCATTGCATTTTGGTAAGATGGTGGCCAAAGGCAAGAACAGAAAGAATCATGGTGAACATCTTGCGTGTGACAGTCACTGTAACAAGAAGTACAGAGGAGAAAGTTGAGAGTGTGTAAACTGTGTATTAAGATTAGTTGCTGTATATCAATATAGGTCTTGTATAGCGGACAAGGTACTTACAAATGAAAACTTGGCCCACGGCACCAAACATAGAGAATCCCAAAACATCCCGCCATACTGATGGATGGCGGGCCATGAAAGACAAGGCTTCAGCAAGCTCGCCTGACGCGCCACTGCTTTTCATATTGAGATACTCGCCTATGACAGTATTCGCTAGCCAAGGACTGATAAGCAAGTATGTTGAGGTGAAGACAGTGGACAAGATGTTGTTTGCGGCCATCATCTGTGGACCTGTGTAAGGCTGGTGGGCGGTAAAGATATAATCCTGGACACTATTTGTCAAGCCATCGAATAGCAGATTGATGGAAAGCAGAAGAATTCCCCATGGAGCGCTCTTGTTGTCAGAGAGGGACTGGTGTTTCTTTTTGCTTCCAGAATGCACGGTGAAGACCGCAACGCCTGCGGTTACAGCAGCAACGACCAAGTACTTGTACATAGGATAGCGTTTACGAAACAAAGTAATGTGCAAAAACATGACGGGCAACAGCTTGCAACTTTTTGCAAGAAGAAAAGTAATGTAGTCGATGTGAGCGAGAGATGCGTAGCCAAAGGGCGAGGCCAACGCCGTAGTTATAGCTACAAGACATAGAGGAAGCAAAACCTGGCGCGATGGAATTACTGCTGGTACTGAGCGGCCACGGGGGGTGCTGATATAGAGATATACAAGTCCTGTGGTAGCAGCGAAGGCAGACTGTATGGTGTTTAAGAAGACTGGATAACGGAAGACTTCAGGATTAGACTCAGAGCCGTACCGGGTAGTTGTGAGCCTCTCTTGAAGAAAAGCCCAAGTCAAACTATACAAACACCACGCTGATTAGTTGTCTGGTTCTTGGATACATGGCGGTTAACTCACAAGCTTGCATATATTCCTCCAACCGCTACGGCTAGTTGCAACACTCCCGGATCATTGTTGTCTTTCAATGACGCATTTTGCGCTTTGCTCAACTGCCTTTTTGTAGCTGATTGGGATGATGTGTCAAGTAGATGATCATTGGACCGAAGCTCGTCGTCGGTAGTGTTTCTTTGCGTCGGTATTTGTTTAATGCGAGCCATCACGTCTTAAAAGCGAAATGAGAACGAATGAGTATAGAGACGGAGAAAAAGAGAGAAAGAATTTGACGAAACGAAGGACAGGTACAATTCTAGTTATTAAGGAGTGTGTAACAAAATCTTATTTATCAAGTGGATGCGGCACCCATCTTTGTAACTATGGGATTATTATATTTGGCATTGCTCAGACCTAGACTGAGGCCAAGGCCACTCTCCTTTCTTGAGCTTCCCATGTTCATGGAAAGGCCATCTGGCCAGAGTTTGGATGACGTAAGCTCAGCAACAACCTAAAATAAAGCCACACTTGTTATGGCCAAACTTTTCCATGAACTGTGAGGAATTCTATTACATGCTACTCGAGCAAATCATAAAATAAACTCTTAATTTTTTAATTATATGGTTCGAATCAAAACTATCAAAAACTGCCCTGTAAGAACCAAGCCAATGTCATTGATTTCATTATCATAAACTTAAAATAACCCTTGAAGTTCTCCCATCACCACAACTAAATCATCTGTCCTCACTCATGGGAGGAAGACTGAGGCAGCTAAGCTTATGGAAGATTACAAGAGGCTAAAATTTAACCATCATCAGTCCAGTCTGTTCTGTCAGGTGTCATCGAGATACAGCGCAAAAATGTTTCATAGTATAGACAATACTAAAAACAAAGAGTCATCATGATAACCTCATTTTAATAGGCTACAGGCTAGCCAAAATGCTGCGACACACAAGAAAAAAAAGAGGGGTAGTAAGAATAGCCGCGAGGCTAAACATCTCCTCGCGAGCAAGCAACTTGGACGTGTCCAATCAATGTTTATGTAGAAAGACGATTTAGAGATTCACGTAGAACAGCCATGGCCGGCTGACCTAGCAAGCAGCAGGACTCTCATGGTTTTAATGGCTAAGAGTTTGGAAAAGGGAATCCCCATGGATGTGAGTGGGTGCAAGCAGGGGATAATAGAAGATCCGGATCGCGGGTATATAAGAAGACTGAATGTTTTGTTGATAGGTAGCCGATGACGATAAAGACGTTTTTTTTGTTTTGAAAGAACAAAACGTTGGAGAGGAGAGACATAAAAGATGGCAAAAGGTGTAGGTAGATAGGGAGGGTAAAGACTGATTAAAAGAGAAAGGACAGATGGCCAAGAAAGGGGAAACTTGATCCAGAAAACGGACTCGACAGCACAAGGATTAGAACATAGAAAAAGACTATGATCTGGGGAAAAAAAAAAAAAGCCTATGGAGTTCAGAGAGGGAGATAGCGACTTTGGTTGGCTGGACAGATAGAAGGGGTAATCGTCGTCGGTTGTGTTTTACTCGTTAGCTTGTTGACTACGGCGCATCTTTTCCGCCTCAAGGTTTTCGTAAAGGAGGTACAAAGCCTTCTCATTGGCCTTAGCAGTACCCATAATTGTGAACATACGTTCACCCGTGTCATCATGAGCCGACTATAAAATGTTAGCATGTCAGGAACATAATCTCAACCGTATATGAGGCTGTACATACCTTTGCAATAGAGATGCGAGCACCGGACGAGCGGCGGATTTCGCTAATTTTGCTACCGGCACGGCCAATGATGCATCCTACCATGTCAGACGGAATGCTGATATTTTGAGTCTGAATTTCCTCGCCGTTTTCATCGTGAGTAGGGGGAGCACGGGGAGGTTCTGGGTCAGACCGACGGTTGAAAGAACGCTGACCCGAGGAACTGAAATCAGCGCCGTTGCCTGTACGAGTAACTCTGCTTGAACCATTGTTGTAATCACCACCACGACCGCTGTTTGTGAAACTAGAGCCAGTACCAACACCAGAGCCAACAGAAGCAGAGCCCTGGGTGCGGACTGCGGGGTTGTACAAGACAGTTCCGGTACCGCGCTGCCAATCGTCAATTAGGCACTTGGAAATTTCCCAAACAGCACGTTGGATTCCTTCGGGAGAGCCCTGGATTTCTACAACACGTTCAGTGGACTGAGGTAGCATATCCTTTTGTGCAACCATACGGACGCCCGAGGCATCCTGGATGTTTTTGATCTTTAAGCCAGAACGGCCAATAATGGTGCCCATCTGGTTGTGAGAGATCAACAGTTTGAGGGCTGCATAAAGATTTCGTATGTTAGCAGGGATAATTTAAGGGAGGGGTCTGTCATACTAGTTGCTCTAGATATATGTAGGGGGCGGGGAGGGGTTACTTACGATGAGTGCCGGCGTTCTGGACCACACCACCCATTCCCACAGCTGGAGCGCCTTCCATCAGAGCTTTGGTTACAGCAGCATAAGCTTTCGAAACGGCGTCGCATCCTCCGGTGATAGTCAAAATGCGATCATGCACACTAGGCACCGCCTTGCTCACGCCGGCTTTGACTCCGGTCTCATCGCGGATGTCAGCGACATTCTTTCCAGACTTGCCGATAATAACACCAGCTTCTTTGCCCGAGACAATGGCACGCAGGGTTAACTGAGCCTGAGCGTATTCCTCTTCGGTCTTCGGGGCTGGTTCGCCATCGGGGCCCAAACGGGGTTCGTCATGGAGATCGACGTTGTCGACAAGGTCCTCGCTAGAGGGATGGTTATCCTGAGCGCCAGACATTTTCTTGGTAGATGGAATAGAAACGAAGAGTGCCACGAGGAGCAACTAAGTGGTGAAATGAAGCGAGAAAGGGAGGGGGAGGAACTATGAGAATAGGCCGGATGGCGAGGGCTGTGTCAGAATTGTCAGTATTACGTAAAGGGCCAAAGCCATATCCACATCAGCCTGTGGGTGATACATAGCACGGAGTAGACAGAAATCAAAGGATATCATATGTGACAATCTGGTGTTGATTGTCTTGGCCGTCATGCTAAACGCCATCTAGTCTCACGAAGCGAGACTTCTTGTAACCATGGCAAAGCTATGACAATAATCTTAGGATGTTCTTGTGGAATGGTAAAGACTGCCATTCTGGGAACAATGCGCAATGCGTCGCTAACAGCACACCAACTCTTGGTGGCAGTAGAGAATAGCGAAAGCAATGCGTCTTGTATGAAGACAAAGCATCATGCCATTGGGGATGGCTAGTGCGAGTCAATGGACAAGAGGGGTGTGGACATATGAAGGAAAAGGACATATCTTACCTAGGTGATTGTGACTGTGTGAAATTTTCAAGCGATGCTCGGCGAGGATAGGATGAGGAACACAGTCAAGCGAGAATAGAGAAAGTTGGAAGAGGTGAAGAGGAGGGGAGAGAAGAGGAGTGGTGGAAAAGAAAGAGAAGGTAAATAGAGAGAGGAGAAAGAGAAAGAGAAAGAGAGAGGGAGGAGGAGGAGGGAGGGGGTAGAGAGAAGGTGGAAAGAGAAGAAGTGGAAGGTGTGGTATGATAGAGAGAAGGAGGTAAAAGGTAAAGTGAGAAAGTAAGAAATTTGGAAGGAGAGGAAAAAAGGAAGAGGATGGGGAAGAGGAAGAAAGAGGAAGGCAGGTACGCTAAGAGCGTGTGAAAATACAAGGAAAATAAAGAAATGTGTTGGAAAAAAAATAGAAGAGGGAAAGAAGAGAGGAGGGTGAAGCGGGGTCTGGATTTGTTCTTTCTTCAACTTTTCCTCTTAGCTTCCTTTTTTGGCCATCATTTTTTCAGTACCTTCTTTAAGGAAAAGAATTGGGGCCAGGACGCTAACAACAACTAGAAACCAAGCAAAATAGACTCCATAGACGCTTCCTTTCAGTGAACCTATAGCCGCATTGTAGTCAAAAATGAAGTTGAAGGGGCGTTTGTAAAAAAGCTGGATGGTCTAGGCCAGCAAAGCGAAGGGGGGCAAAAAAAAAAAAGCCCAGCTTGAAGCACATAGCTATAGAAAAACGGGTCTCTGTTTCGGGGAGAGAGGCCAGTGCTTTGCTTGCTACTATTTTGTGGAATCCACCAGACGGTTCAGGAAATTGCATCTACACGTATACCACTACTGATATATTACATATATATTGCACATACACGTTCTAGATCTCAATAAAAAGCCTAGAAATATGAATTTAACTTACTCTCGCAAGTCATGAGCATAAATAATGCACTTGCTGTCCAACAAACTTGCAGAATAACGACAGTAAACATAAAGCTGGGAACTAGCTACGCGAGGTAGTTGAACTTGAACTTGAACTTGAACCTAGGTATATTTACTATGTGAGGTAATTGCAGTACATCCTCTTGGAACAGAAACTACCGTATCAAGATATTCACATCTCGTAGAAAACAAAAACAGGACAGATTTGATGCTCTATCCTCTTCAGTGAATAGGTCGATCCAAAATAGAGAATGTACTCCTTCGTTCTTAACACGTAGATGAAACAACTATTCAATCAGCGAGAAAATAGCTTCACGAAAAAGAAACAAATATTGTCGCCAGACACTTTAACGTTTGGGATAAAGCCGTATTTTCATCATGGTCTAGTGCAACGCATTATTTCTAGAATGGCAGCTTTTTTTACTTCATAAAGAATGCATTCGCTACTTTTGCTTACAATAGGTCTCCTATGTAAAACGGCCCATCTACTCGAGGCTCCATCATGTATCATGTTCGTTCCTGTTCGATTATCGTAGGTTGAATAGTTTAGATCCGTAATTCAAGCCATTAGCACCTTTAGACCATGATATGAAAACAAATAACAACAACAACAACAACAACAACAACAACCTTCTAGCGTGACCGGAGTGATTTTTCGTGCTCGTCCCAAAAGTTCTTGCAAGCTCGGTGTCCCCAAAACTCAACCCACCATTCGCCAAAACTATCCTCCACATCCAGGTCTACTTTCAAAATCCGTTCCTCGCGTTTAATGCCACATAGAGCACATGCTTTCGGTGCAGATGGGACCACTTTTGCTGTTTGAATGGTCATATTCTCCGAGATTTCAGGCACCTTAAGAGCCGAGCCCGATTTCACGGAAGGAGCCGCATTAGCCGACGTAATGCCGGAGCGGACGCGCCCCACAAGAGCTTTCCAGCTAGCTACTACATCAGCAGCTTCGCGGTCTTCACGAATTGCTTGTGACTTGTCTAGTCCTGCAATCTTCATGCCCTTACTTCCAGCCGCCGATATAGACATTGATTGTAAAAGGAACCTGTCCCGGTGCCATCTTAGCTTTCTACCCGCCATGATTCGAGCAGCAACAATAGCAATCTGTAAGTAGGCCTTTAGGAAATTGACCGTACGCTGATCCTCCATTACCCTTTTCTTAGCTGGGCCACTGAGGCTAGCTAGGGGCTTAAAGAGCGCTGTATTTGCTACTTCAAATAAACTCGGGAAAATCTCCAGCAGAACAGAAGGGGGAGGTACGTTAGTGGGTGGAGATTCTTTATCCCGAGATTGATTGGAAGGTATTTTTAAAGTACTCTCCATCACTTCCCACTGAAAGGAAATGCCGCCAGGCAGGTTTGCTGAATCACTCTCACTTTTATGTGCTTTCGCATTGTTGTCGCTCTCTTCAGGTAGATCTTCAAACTCAGGCCATACATCTTGAGGGCTTTCAGTGTTGCCAGAAGGCCAAGCGGTAACAGGTTCCGATAGGTCTTCTTGTGCATCTCCTTGTTTTCCAGCTGCCTCAGTCTTGCTACTTTTCGCTTCTTCCTTTTGGACCTCGCGGATGTCAAATGTAGCTTGAGTTGGGGTTTTCAACGACAAAGACGGGAATGGATTTCGATCGTGGAAAGACGGCGACCGCGGTGCTTGTGGATAAGGTGATAGCGGATTGCATTGTGAAGATGTTGAAACGAAACCTGACATAGCCAGTTTCGGGGGTCGGCTCTGGGACGGCGTTAAAAGCGAATTTGGAGAGATTGAGGCATTAGGAGCAGCCAATGTAGCAGGAGGTGAATTGAACTCTGATTCCAGGGACAAGAGATCGACTGACGGTAACGTAGGCTGTTTCTTGTTTGGGGCTACTTGGTCTGGCTGCACTACACTCTCAAACTCTCCGAATTCTTCGTCGTCGAACTCGTCGATATCAAAGAGAACATCGCCATCTTTTTCGGCAGGTGTGGCTACAGTTGGCGATTGTGTATAACTCTGTTGAATTGATGGTACAGGCGGAGAGGTTGGGTGAGACCAGGAAGGCGTAAATGAGTTAGCGGCTGTACGCAATTCAGTTTGAGACTGAAATATGGACCGCAGTTGTGATGGCGATTCTTGTGGCTGGAAATTGCTTGCAGGCAGAGTCTGAACATGGGTTTGAGATGACTGTGATGGAGGCGCGGCAGCCGGGCCGGAATCAGAAGCAGTAGAGACATTATCCAAGTTAAGCAAGTTATTTGTCAGGATATCAAGTGTGTTACATCTGACCGCCCGCGTAGGAATTATGGGTTTAGAGTGTGAGAAGCTATCAGCGTTGGTCACAGGCATGGAATTTGAAGCTGGGTCAGCAGCTTCAAAATCTCCCCATCCGTCCTCATCGTCATCCTGTGATGTCACAACTGGTGACTGGAACAATGGGAAATCGGACAAAGTGCTAGTTTGTTGTGATACCGGGTGTTGTTTGGAGTTCGAGTAGAAATCGTCAAGATCGACTAGGAGGTTTGCAGACATGCTATAGTATATATATATATATATCTTTGTATAAGTAAGGAAAAGACAGCAATATGGTGAAAGTAAGAGAATGGGAAGGGAATGAGAGCTATGAAGGCATAGTACAAGCGCGGGCTTAATTCAAGTATAGAGTGTTTTCATACGGGAAATAAGAAGTAAAATAGGAGAGGCACAGGCTCCGAGACGTAGTCAAAGCCCTGAAACGAATTAGGAAAATGAAGGCATGAGGGAAAATATATCCAAGTGGAGGATCATTACTGTAGCATGATGACTATTAGGGTCTACGTGTCTTGCCATAGCTGCTTTGACAAGTCATAGTGGGGCTGACAGCTGTCCGCGGTTGACATTGAATTAGTGGTCAATCACAACCTCATATTCATGGGCTTCATTGACCAATTGCCCAAGGTGGCGATGCAACGCTTTCCATGAAGGCCCAAGACTTATTTTCTTTCTCACTCACTGGAATAATTACAACAACCTCATCAGGAGGGCCCCTGGTAAAGTGTACTTAGTTACGATGACTTCAATAGACGCTATTCGGTAAGCAAATACCACGAATTCTATGACGTCGTTCCCTACCTATCATAGAACATCTCACTCATGTATCAAACTATCTCTTCTATATTCCATGTCTAGTGACACATGGCGGCAGACGTTTTCCCGTGGGTCAAACCTAAGCAGTCTCAAAGAAGGCGTGCGCTATAACGGCTCTCAAAGTCCCTGTATCATGGGCTACCGCTCTCTTTGTTGGAAGGCAAGTAAATAAAACTGGCTTCGTCCACCAATATTCTTGCATAGTTGTCCAGAGTGATCAAACTGACACTCATCTCTCAATCAGATATTTTTGCTTTTTGGAGAATGCCCTACTGCAGACTGGCCAAGAGTTTTGAAAACACTTCGCGAGACTTACTCCAGGAACAGACACCTCTTTCTCAAGTTCATTCATCATCCCGAATCACTTTCTTCACTGAATGGTGATCCCTTGGATGATGATCCAAAGGTAGATTCATCCTATAATGCATTCTGTATTGTGCTTAGATAGCTTTGCTAACAAATAATGGTTAAGTCACCTTGGAATACTCAACAACAAGACCAAGCGGTGCGTCTTGAGATTGAACAAGATGTCCGTCGTTTACCAGAAGAACCTTTGTATCATGACCCTAGCGTTCAAATGATGATTACGGACATCCTCTTCATGTATTGCAAGCTAAACCCTATGAAGGGGGGATATCGCCAGGGAATGCACGAGCTTGTTGCTCCCATAATCTTGGTCCTCAGTAAGGATGCAGTAGACCGGACCATAGTATCACCAGAAACGTCTACGGACATCCCCATGCTGGATATTCTTGACCAGGCATTTTTGGAACATGACGCATTTGCAATATTCTCTCGCATCATGGAAAAAGCCAGCATTTACTATGAAGTCCGACAATCGCAACCTGTTCCATTTGACCCTGAAACTGCTGCAAAAACAGATCCACAAGCAAATGACACTGCCATGCCTGGCGACAGGTCACTTATCGTGGAGAAGAGTAAATACATTCACCAGGTTTGCCTTCGCAAGGCTGACCCCGAGCTGGCTTTGCACCTGAAGAATGTAGGCATTCTTCCACAGATATTTCTCATGTGAGTTATTTCCCTAACACAGAGTTTGCCAGAAAAATTAACATTCAGCAATGGGTTAGTCGATGGCTGCGTCTTTTGTTCACCCGCGAGTTCCCATTTGAAGATCTCGTGGTGTTCTGGGATATCCTATTCGCAATAGACCCTAATCTTGAGTTAGTTGACCTCATATGTGTGGCTATGCTGCTTCGGATTAGATGGGAATGTAAGTTGATGAATGGAGGAAAGATGCGTGGAGATGCTCTGATATCCGCGCTCAAGTTACAGCTCACGTCTAACAAACTTGTTCCATCAAACATTTGTAGTGCTTGGAGCAGATTATACTGGGTGTCTACAGCTGTTGCTCAAATATCCTGCACCAAAGGGCAAAACCGGACCCCATACATTTATAGAGGATGCGTTTTCTCTTCGACTCCAGCTCAATCCGTCAAGAGGAGCGGCTATAATCCAAAAGTACTCTACGAAACTGCCAGAACCACGGGAAGCCATGAAGGTAAAATCCGCAAGTCAGAGTACCGACCTGGCAGGGCTGTCTTTTAGTAACCACGGGCTTCAAATTCCCTATCCACTTACCTCACCCTCTCGCTTCATAAATTCAACGGGGGGGATGGAAGCACTCCTTCAAGGTGCCGCGAGAGGTGTCATGGAAAAAGGCGAAAAGCTTGGGATAAACCAAGCGGTGAGGGATGCTATGGGAGAGCTTAAAAAGAATGTCCAGCAGTTGCAAGAAGCAGCCAAGCCAACGAATATTGAAGCTCAGATGCTGTCTCTCCAAGCAAAGAACGTACGGTTAGCTCGAAGTATTGAGGAAATCGTCGAGTCTCTCACACAGCTATCTAAATCGGGATTTGCAGACCGAGAAAGCAGTATTGAAATGGTTGAGCTACTTACTGATAGGCTTCATCGCGTTAGCCTTTCACTTGCTGACCCGAGTACTCAATTATCAGAGACAGATGCCGATGTCATATCTTCGGGTAATAACCCTAGAGAGCCGATAGAGTCGGTAGCCGTGTCGGCCAATGATCATATACAGGCCTTCAGCCCAAATACTATTGCGAAAGATCAAGTGGTAGGGGGGGGAGTTGAGGAAACCACTGCAGCAACAGAACCACCTGTTCCAAGCCGCCAGCCCCTATCTGAATCTTCGCTTGCGTGGATGTTGACAGAAAGCGATGATACGAACAACAAATCCGGCACCTTGGCAAAAATAGCAATGGGAGTATCTAAGAATGCCGCTGGCCGCTCGTCTTTACGGGGAGCTAGCCAAGAGCGCCATTCGTTTTTATTTGGCGAAGTTGAAGATTCCGGGCACGACATGCCAAGCAATGATGTTAAGCAGCTCTCTGGCTTAGGTTCCGTACCCAAATTACAGTCGAGGTCGAAGTCTAAGGTGAGAGATGCCGGGCCACTGGCACTGGATGATGATGATGATGATGATGATGATGATGATGCTACATGACTTCACTGAGGGGGCCGGCCGGCCTTCAGTATCTGACTCTGCATTTGGCACACGAAACCAAGATGTAGCATGCATATACTAGGGTATTCTATGCATTTCCACGTTTCAGGGTACGCCATGCTAGTATTAATGTCAATCGGTATATTTAAGGGGAGTTTTTGGGGGTCGGAAATGGGACGAGAGACGGCTATGGCAGAGCATGGAGAGATTATGCTTCTATAAGATTATAGGGCGAGCTCGAGTTGAACATGGGGGTTTTATCACACCCGACAGGCCCGAAAATAAAGCCGTATTTGTGTGGCACCCTACTACGCACATCGATTTTTCCGTTTGAACAGGATAAGCGCTTACAAAATTTGGTAATTGTCAAATAATACAGGTTGGGTTCTTGTCGTAGCATGCATCGTGAACTTGGTCTTACCAAGTTAACGAAGGCATAGACAGAGCTCAGATTTCCTCTTCTGCCGCTACACAGTTTCTCTTGGCATTCCACCTTGCATCTTCACGAGGCGACAAGGCTGTGTTGTAGCTATGATAGATGTTTTGGCTTTGGGACTGGGTACTTGTAGAGTTTCACGAAGCTTCACCCTGTTTTTTTTTTCCCCCTTCTTATTGTTTTCTTTCTTTCTTTTTTCCTTGCCACCTGTAACTCCCAGTCTCACATGTGTCTCCTTTTTTTGTTGATCGTTTTCAACGTAGAATACACACACAACTCAACTTGAAATGAACGTGTAGGCTCCCCTGCCATTTGTGTCTTGACTAAATTAAAACTTGGCTGAATTTCATTTCATATCCCCGCTAAGAGGGACACTCTGATGATCGGTGAATAAAACTCGTACATTGGGCAATCCATCACCTCGTCGTTTATCTACTTGCTATGGTTATCGTCGGTGCTAGTTGCCGATATGCATGCGTACAAGGCATGTAGTGCACTCAGTTTCCATTTGAGTCCCTGCGGCTCTTTAAAGCCCAGGCAGGATGTCGAATGTTGGATGGTTATCTACGTTGTGATTGTGGGTGCTAGACTGCACATGCATGGATAAGTAAAACTTGACGTTGATCCATCCATTGATATACGCGTCGTTCATTTTCCTGCTGCTTTTTTTTCTTCTTTTTTTTTTCCTTTTTTTTCTTCTTTTTCTTCCCTTTTTTTCTCCTTCTCCTTCGTCATCCTTCAATTCTTTCCTTTTCCTCTATATCAATCTCCTATTTTTCCTCGGTCTTTGTTCATTGCTGCCCTTTCCTTGGCCTGTACCTTCGCTCACCTGCTCTTTCGTGCATATGCACTGCAGAATCCACCATCCGGCGTCTGCGTTCTGAACTTCAGTCCATCTCTTATCACATCATCAGATGCGACAACACATTCATTCTTTTCTCCCACTCTCTTTTCTGTTTTTAGTACCATCCTTATAAAGCTCTCCATCATGAAATTTCTTCCCACCGCTCCGCCAAAGTCGTCAAAAGCTCCGCGAGAAAAGACGTCTTTGGCGAAACTCTTCCCTTTGCGCTCATTGAGCAAAAAGGCTCCTGCTCCTCAGCCTCCCCCAATGTCCATTCCACGCCGACCAGTACCTTTGTCAAAGAATGGTCCCGAGCCTACGTCGCAAATATCCCTTTCATCATCCACCGCCCTCACTCCCCAGTCTACTAACCTAACCGACGCTGGGGTCCATGATCAGGCTCAAGTTACACCCGTCCAATCACGCGATCGAGCTGGGTTTGAGCCAGAGTCTCCGACAACATCACAGCCCAAAGCATTACAACCTGATGATACCAAGCCTAAGCCGCTGTCGGACATTTTTGCCGCGGATTCGCTGTCTCATATTCTGTCTGCCTATACCAGCAACTCGGAGGACACTTCAACGACAGCCCAGAAAACCGCAGTGGCCCCGACACAAGCTAATACGTCAACGGATACGGATGATGCATCAAAGGAAGCTATCGCACGCAAAACTTTGCCTGGCGCCTCTTTTCTATCCTTGTCTAGTGATGCTCTAGGATACGACTTTTCTGTCTTGAGTCAGTATCAAAGTCAAGAGAATGAGGCGCAACAACCTCATGTTACGTCCAACACGCTCCAAATTCCCGGTTCAGCGGGCTTGCCCAAGTCACCGCGGTCTGTTGATGGTGGCACCGGTGATTCTGGAAATCGGGGAAGCAACAACATTCATGACACAGGCGAAACTATGGTAGATCGGCCTGTGTCTGTCATGACCGATCTTTTGTCCACCTATTCGTCGCTTCCTTCAAATACGCCCACGACGCCCGCATCTTTGAGCTTGGCTTCGCCGGCGACTAATGGCCCTTCGCCGGCGACAGACAATCGTACAGACCAGAATGCTACGACAATGCCTTCTTCAGAAAGCACCAACCCCGATGTCTCATTCTCCCATTCTGACCCTGCTTCGCCACCTCATAACCCATCTACTGAGCCTCAACTTTGGCGTCGCCGCTCCGTCAAAAATGACGTGCCTCTTCAAGTTCCTACACTTCTTCTGCATCCAACAACAACGTCTTTTCCGTCAAGCACCTCTGTTTCTCATACATTGGAAAATGGAGCCACAGAAGCCCAATCTCCTTCCAGTCACAACTCCTCACCATCCAAGTCTGTCTCACGGATGGCCGAGTCTCCTCCAAATGCCGTCCCCACGCCAAATTCAACTCATACGGCTGCTGCTACCCCCAAGGAAAACAGCACTGGCGATTATTCATCACACGGTTACTCCCCATTGCAACCATCAGGGGATTCACCAGCGCAAATTACAGACTTGCATGCACCGCACATTCAATCCTCTGTTGATATCCAACCATCATCTGAGAACGCCCTTTATTTCCCCAAACAAACTACGTCTGTGTGGAAGGAAGGGTCTGTATTGTCTGCACCAAAACTAAAACGGGTCCATTTTGATTGTTTACACCGCCACGAGCGGATGATTCGAGTCAGCAACAAGCACTATCCACTCACATGTCAAACTTGTGAAAAGGCGGAGACGGATGACTTTGCTCGCTGTCCTTGGTGTGCCCTTCGGATCTGCGTGCCTTGTTCCTCAATCTTGAAGAATGTCCGTGGTGACGTATCTCGCTTAATTGACGCACTGCATAATAACCTTCCAGAGGCTTAGGCAATGGACAGAATCTTGCCTCCATCCAGCTTCAAGCTTGGGCTCAACACGGAAAAATCCCATGTTGGCCTTTAAGTCCCATAAAGACAAGGGACCTGCTTGTGCTGTTCAAAAACCCAAGCGACGGCTAGATGTATCCAGTTATCTACCTGCTGTCATGCTTGGTGCTTCAATTACGTGCCGTTGTTTGTGTTGTCCTCACTGTGCATGTCACAGAATCGTATATGCTTTATTAAGCTGCAAAAAAGCTATGTTTATCACTCACTGTACATATCTGTGTATATATGTATGCCTTGCCGTTTTTCATTTACGGCAGTCTCATACCCGCAGCCAAGATAATCACTGAGGCTTTCATATGTTGTTCCCTATGTAATATTGCATTGGTGTTTTGGCAATTTTCTCTTTGTACCCGTATCCTTTGCTATTTAACTTTGGCTATCAGTTAGTCTATATTCATCTTAGTATATTTGGGCTCAGTGGCTTCGCTGTTCTTGGATTGCCTTGTAGAAAACTTGCAAATTTCGTTGATCGTCCTGACATTAGCGTGTGAACGAAACGGATAGACCACTTGTGGGTCTTGGAATCCATGATCGCTGTTGCTGGACAAAATATGACATAAATACACAGCATAAATATTATACACGACCATTAGTTATGTAAACTTCACCAAGCTCTCTCTCTCTCTCCAACTAAACCTAGACTTCGGTTTGTGTTTTCTTCTTTTTCACTTCTTGTTCATTTGTTTTTCAGGACATGTAAACATGCCTTCCACTTCAGCTGCAACACGTCTTCCGGGGCGCGCACGTACACAATCGCTGCGAAAACCTGCTAATATACCTAAAACTACTTCTACCGATGCACCACCTGAGACCGATCGCCCCAAAGCTACAAAGGTGGCTGCGTCCCATGCCCTATCCGCTTCTTCACCAAGTCGACTGCCCTTGAAGCCTACATCTCGAGTGGCTGCTGGAGCGTCAGATACATCCTCATCCTCGTCTTCCCCCTCCACCTATCGCACTACAAACAGTCGTCCTCCGATCACAAATGGACTTAGAAGTGGCCTGCGGCATCCTACACTCGGCACTGGTATCTCTTCCAACAGCAACCCCGATGACATTACAAGCGAAAATAAAAGATACCCTCCTTCCTCCAAGCCAGAATTGGCTTCAAATGCTCAATCTCCTAGTTCCGGCGCTTCCCAAAGGACGTCAACGAATATCCATAGAAGGGCTAAATCGGTTGTGACAACACCCTCAGACCATTCTTTGTTACGCCCAGCCCCGGCATCCACATCTATATCATCTGCACCTGCTACTAAAAAAAGCACGTCCTCGGTTCATGGCATGACGAAACCTCGCTCAATGTCCCATCATTCAACAGTGCCCTCCCAAGCCACCTCGGTGGTAGCTGGCCGAAACCCAACCACAGGCTCTACACTTCTAAGTCGGAAGCATACCTCTGCAGCCACGGGTACGGACACAAGCTCATCGGACCGTAATCCTCCCGCAACAACAGCCGCATCAAAAGCACCCACATCTTCAGATACAACTACACTTCGTCCACGGCCGGCCTTCAACACCCTCCAACAGCACTATTCACCCCTCAAGAATCCGGTTTCTAAACCCCCCATGTCAACTTATACAACCTCGCCCTCACCAACCAAGCTTTCTAGTAACGTCAATACAGGTGTAGAAACTAGTCGCCGTCAAAACGAGCTATTGCTACTGCATATCCTACACCGCGATTCTGCTGGTGCTAATGAATCATGGCGAGAAAGTGCCTTTCAAATACTTGGTGACCGGTTCCATCGCATGAGAACCCATAGCAATGAACTATCGGCAGCTGAAACAGAACATGTAGATGCCCTCAATATTGAAGCTCTCATAACATGGGGAACTACGAACGGATATGGACTAGAGACCAAAATACAGGCCTTGGATTCCATTTTGCTGGGTCTTTGGAATATGTCAGAAACAGGCGGAAAATATATCCGAGTGGTGCGCAGGTTTGAACGGTGGGCTGAGCAAATGAGAGAAGTAGAAGAAGCTCGTAATTGTCAAGATTGGGATACGTTGCTTCGCGAAAAGGATGTTGCAACAATAGGCAGCTTAGACCCTTCGTGGAGAGAAGAATGTATAGCCCTTGGTCGCCGGCTAGACGAATGGCGTCGACACTTGATAGAAATGAGTCACTCTGAACTCAGCTCTGGGTACCAAAATCCAGAGGCTCAGGCCCTGCCAAAAACATCGAGTCTACAGCGAATAATGCGAGGATTCTCTGTGTTAATCCGTGACATGCTTACTGAGCTAGCCATCATGGAACAGATCGAGAACGAAGCTATACGCAGAGAACAGAAATGGGTCGACGGCATGTTGAATGATACAGAGGAAACTTGCCATCACCAAGCTGGGGCAATATGGAGAGGTATATGAGCTATACTGCGATAACCAAATGGCGCCTTTTTATGCATATTTGGGCGTATTTATATTCATGTGTCCTGCCATTCCAACTCTACTACCACTTAACTACACCTGGACAGGGCTGGTTTCCTTGGGATACGATACAGTCTCTAGCTTTGCAGGCCATGTAGAAATCTTAATCACATCAGTGCATTCACGAAATAATCTAAGGCTATCGGTATGAACTGCGACGTCCTATGTGTATTGGGTATTACGCGAGCTAGAGATGCAGGCCCAAACTACCCTCGAGGAGAGAGAGGGGTAGAGATAAAGGGGCCATAGCAGAGAGAGAGAGAGAGAGAGAGAGAGGGAGAGGAAAGTAGACGGGAAAAAAAGACAAAGTTACCCCCAGAGAAAGAGCTAGCCTGGTTCTAACATGGCGATACCGTCCACCTGTTCTTACAAGGGCTTGCCTCGGAAATGCCTTGATGCAAGTTTTTGATTGAGAGAGCCAGGTGTTTGTTAGTAGACTTTACAAAAGACTCCTCCGGGTATAAGCCACACCCTCAACTGCAGCATCGTCTACAAACCATGCGCACCGATCTCCAGCAGCATTGTTCACCAAGGCACAAGGCAGAACGCTTTCTTCGTCGAATATTTGCTTCATGATGGACTGCTTGCTGGCGCCCGTAGCAACAAAGCACACACGCACTCCATGCGTAACTACAGGCAAAGTAAGAGTGATACGTTGGGGCGGGGGCTTGGGCGAATCTTCAATGGGGGCGACCCAAGCAGAGGTCTCACGTAGCAGCTCGTGTCCAGGGAATAGAGAGCACGTATGGCCATCAGGCCCACAGCCAAGCAACAAGAGGTCAAATATAGGCAGTTTGACGGAGTCGCGACTGGCGAAGCTCTTGACGAGAGCCTGCTCATACTGATCTGCTAGTTCTTGCAGGTTGTCGAGGTACTTGGTGTCAATAGGGTGCACAGTAGGCATTCCAGTGCCGGCGGGGAGTTTGTCGAGAAACTCGGTCTTTAGTAAAGCATAGTTTGAATCGGCGTGATCAAGGGGCACGACACGCTCATCAGCGAAGAAAATCTCCCACTTGGAGAAGTCGAGCACATCTTTAGGACCTTTACTCGGTGCAAGGAGGGCCTTGGACATGTTCTTAGGGAGGGAGCCACCAGAGACGGCGATTTTAAAGGTGTTGTGTCGCATGAAGCCGGCATTTTGAGCCTGTACAATATAGGCTCTCAACCCAGAGGCGAGGGCATCGGCATCGGCGAATGAGAAGAGACTAGTCTTGCCCATGGTAGAGAGAAGAGGTTGAAGGAAAGGTTTAGAGGATGTCGAGGACAAAACACGAATCTAAGAAAGAAGGAGATTTAAGAAAAGGTAACAAAGATAGCGAGAAAATAGCTGGATAATTGACTTTTTTTTTCTTTTTTCTTTTTTTTTTTCCTGGATGGAATGAAGTTAAAAGGCTAAACCCCAGATTACAGGTTTAATGTTGAAATCAGAAGCTCGGATTTCGGAGGGGGGGGGAGGGGTAGGTGGGTCAAAGTCAAGTCATTAACAAAAATATAAGTGACAAGAAACGCGGAGATAAAAACGTGCAAGTGGAGCTGAGGAATTGATGGGGTTCAACTATCTAAAAGGAAAGAAGAGAAACGTTCTGAGGTAGTCGCTTGGGAAGAGGAAGAAAGACAGAAGCAGTTGCCGTTGCAAAGAGGCAGAAAAAGCTGTTGGGATCCAAAACAGAAATTGCGGTCTATTCGTCTTGTTTATTTTGTTTTCTTGTCACCATGTACTGCTTTTGTCTTGGAATCAATGCCTCTTTGGGTACACAACAACTCTTCGCCTCCTTATCCTGTATCCCATGTTAGTTAGTCATCACCACTTCTTATAGGTACAGCACCATTAGTCCCTCATCAAGGAAGGCGGAGACATGGAAGGCAGAGAGAGTCTCAAGTTTCACCTGTTCACCTGTTCACCTGCTCACCTGCCTCAACTGTGGGCTTAGGACCATAATGGTATGAAACGCGGACATGGAGGTTAATTAGGAGTCTCGTATATCTGCAAATATGTCTTGTCTTGGATATACCGGGACTGTTCGTTGGTTAGCGTTTCCCAGACTCCAGATTGGCTTAATTAATGTTGTTGATCCGAACAGAAGCTCCAGTAATGAGTGTGGGGAAGCCCAAACCCTAAGATACAAAATTTGCAGCACACGGCACACACGGTGCTTAATGTGAGCGAGCTTCTTGCGCCACCCTACGTTTTAGAGTGCTGTCAATCAGGCCATATTTTATTTTCCTTGGTTTGAAGAAAACATGGCCAATCGAGAAAGTCTACTGGCTAGCCGTCAGAGCCTGACCAACCAAATCCACGGCGACCCGTATGATCTGGTCACTTACTTGCAGCGAGCTGATATTTACCTGCAACTCGGGTATCCGGATCTTGCCGCTGGAGATGCATATAGGGCCCTGAACCTTACTGATGAGGTTTTGAATGAGGGGTATGAGTACCACGAACAGGCGTCTCAGAGCCTGGAAAAGTACATGGGTAACCCCATGGTGATTCCTGCTACTATCAATAACTGGGTATCAGTGGATGAAGTCAAACAACACGGCGAAACCCATGCCGATTCACATGATGTCAACACACTGGCTCTACTCGCATCGGTGCGTTGCTTTCAAGTTCTGGGCTTGGGGCTTTGGATGCTTGGGTGTCTTCAAAAGGCCGTCTTCTTCTGCCAGCGCGGTCTTGTGGCTAGTCCGGACAATGCCCACCTGAAGACAACTGAAGAGCGTATACACAAGACAGCTGCTGCCCGCCTCAAGCGACAGGACGCACCCACTTCTATCTATCCGGACTGGGGTCTTGCCCGCAGAGAGGTTTATCCATGGAACTCCTTCGAATTGGATCGGACCTCACCAGAAGCATTGGAGCGCTTGAACCACAAGCTCAGCTCTATGGCACCCAAGTGCATTGTGAAGACGACCGAATTGCCCGCTCTTCACCAAGGAGAAGCCAAGTTAGACAAAGATGGAAATCCTAAAACATGCCTGCAACTGGGTGTTTTTGCGAAAGAGGACATTGCTGCCGGGGAATCCGTCTTGCATGAATATTCCCTCCTAACTGCAAGCAACAGACTCAAGGAATCTATTTGCGATGCTTGTGGCACTGAACTACCGCCGCTGAGTCAGAGTTCAACAGCAGTGAACTGTGAAGAGTGTTATGATACTGTCTTCTGCGACCAGTTCTGTCACGACCAAGCGCAAGAAAAGTACCACCCGGCTGTGTGTGAGAGAGACATTGACTCTATTGCGCGCGATGTTGATGCCCAGGAGGCAGATGAGGCTCTCCACCTCCTACTTTTGGCGAGAGTTCTTGCAATGGCATCGCATCAGGAGATCCATCCTCTGGATGTCCTGGAAATCAAGTATATTTGGGGAGACTTTGTCCCTACTGCTGAAAATGATGTCGATGATGTTGCTGTCGTCGTTGAAAGCACGGGACTACCGCCTAAATCTTGGACTTTGCCGTTCAATTTCGAATACAATATCGAAATGCCGCTTCACATTCTAGAAAAGATGGATGTTGATGTCTTTGAAACCCTGGAAAACCACGATACTTGGGTTTTCAACTCCGTCCTTTCAAAAACGCGCGGGACTGCCTCGGCACGAAAGAATGCTAGAGATGGGAGACCCGAAGTGGCTGCTGTACATCCGTTTTGGTGCCTGGCAAATCACGATTGCAACCCAAATGTGACTTGGGAATGGGGTGGTCGCATGACCTTGTGGGCACGGGAAAAAAGAGTAGTGGGAGACGAGGAAGGTAACATCCGGAAGGGCGAGGAGATTCTGAATCACTATTGTGATGTGACGCTTCCAGTACAGGAAAGGAGGGAGTGGGCGTGTGGCAGTCTGGGTGGTTGGTGTATGTGTGACCGGTGTAAGCGGGAGGCTAATGAGATATGAGGAGAGGGCCAACTCGATAGGTGGTAGCCAACCTCACGGGGACTTGAATTAGTATCAGATCAGCACTTGCTAGTTCTCGTCAAGGCATTGTTGATGCTAGGGGAACTCATTATCAGTGTTGTAGGAATTTTTCGTCTTTTTTTTTTTTTTTCTATAGTAGAGTGATAGAAGTGAAGCATATGTAGATATGCTACTGTCTCTAAACGTGACAGGGGGACATTTCTTTTTGTTCAGGGGAGACACGGATGGCACCAGGATATCTAGACAATGGATACTGGTGCATGACGGGATGCACGACTTTTTCTATCCTCGGCGGCTTTTTACGAGGCATTCTTACGTTTTAGTCACCTTGGGCAATTGACCCTGTGAGCCATTGTTTGCCTTCCGTTCTTTATAACGAAGAGGGTCGGTAAAATAAACAATGTAGTGGTGGAACATTGGAACATTGCAAAGAAAAGTTTAATCCTTGGACTAGAAACCTTTTATATACTTCCTGATAGAACGAATGCGTTTCCTTCTTTTTTTGTTCCTTTTGTTCTTTTATTTCCTCCTTCATCTCTCATCCGGAATTTCTTTCGGTATTCGAAACGTTTCCTCAGCAAAGAGCCTTGATCCAGATGCACAGTTCTGACCATTGTCCTATTACCATATGAAACTTCTATTGATGTTATTTTCGCTAACGTGGGATAGGCTTTTGGGGGTGTGCCGAGATTTCCAGACATGTTGTTATTTTTGCATCTAGCTGGATTGAAGATTTCGAAATTCTGATCAGAGCTCAGTCTATGGTAACCTTACAACATCAAGTTTACCGATGGACTACGGATCATTGGTTTGACGATGATGCCGACCTGGACAAGTAAGAATAGCGCTGGGACCGTGGGCCTCCTGTAAATGACGGAAACCATATGTTGGTTAGTATAGGCACTATTCTGTTTGTGTGGAATATGATCGCTCTCTAATTATGAGCATCCCAGCTTATAAGGCGGTGCCTGGAGAAAATCAATGCAACAGCTATCAAGCAACAGGAAGGCGTTCTCTTCTAGACACTCGGTGCTACATTTGAGCTGGCTGAGAGAGAGGGAAATTGGTAGCTTGCTAGGTTCGAGGTTCGAGGCAGACTGTCTCCGACAGGTTAACTCCGCAATGCAAATGCTCAATACTAACAGTACGCATAGTGGGCATTAATTTGAGTAAACAACTAACTTTTATGCACAAGGCAGCATGCATCGTGTATTACAAGGATTGCGTTTCAAGGGCTTCGTAAGCCTGGCCGTATTTGGAAAGGAAAGCACAGCATTCTGATAGTGAAACTAGAGATATCATAACGGCCACGACGAGGATGTATACTTCACGGCCTCTCCGATCAAAGTACCGTTTGAAGCCATTATGTTTTGGAAGAAACAGATATAAGAACTAACTAAGAATCTCAAACGGCCACTCGTCGTACTAGGCTCCTTTGTACTTACGAGGACTCGGGTCCCCGGACACGAAAGCTGCATTTCGGTACTTCATTCAGGTAGGTATCCAGCGCCAGCTAGAATATTTGGGATTCTATCACACCAAGTTTTTGAGGAGCTGCGATGCTATGTGTGGGTTGGTCTGAAGAATCCTCGTCCGAGTTACGAGCAAGGGTAATCGAAAGAGGAAAGGCGAAGCAGCGTCTCTAGCCTTTTTCCGGACGTTAAGAGGGGTTGGTGCATAGTCCCTAGAATGCAGGCAGAGAAGAACAGCAAGAAATGATGGGGAAAAAAATAAGAGATCAAAGCTAACTTAGCACTTGGAAGGTCAGGGGCAAATTAGAAGTGCTTAAAATCTCAACATCAACACAGCCACTCTAGTAACTTGGCATAGAAAGCAAATCGGTTTCATGTTGGACTGGCCGCTAGCCTTTAGCGGACCGCCGCCAGCTGTCGCTATGCTGGACTTCACCAAACGCGCAGGTTTGATTTTGGTGTTGCCCCTCGTCTTGTGACGTGACATCGTCCTGTGAGAGTGGCCAAGCAAATGCTGATTCTGATTGTTGGATCAAGTTGTGCCAAGGCCTTGGCGTTTCTTGGCACGTCTGAGTCCCCAGGGTAGTGTCTGATAACAGAAGTAATACATAATACAGCATAAACACTATCGTTGGTGACCTCGGTATGCTCAAGATCCAGTCACTCTACCCCCCCGCCAAGGTCTTGGCACTGGGCGCAGTAGCTGCCAAGAGATTCCGCTCCGGACACTTGCCTTTGGGGAATCGCTTTTCTTGGCTTTCTCTCTTGCTTCTTGGCACTGGCTTGCGTCTCTGTATCCTTAAAGTCTTGGATGATTCCCTCCAGAAGCTCCCCTCGAGACCCGAAGACGCTTTTCTTTTTATTTCTTGTTCTGGCTATTGCTCCTTTTTTTTTCTCTCATCTTTTTGCCCCATCCGATCTTTGCACAAAACTTACGCAACTACTCGCATCTCTTGTCTCCTAGAAGGAAACAGGTAACTGGCTTGCCATCGTTCCATATAGAGCTCACGTGACTCATTACACACCACGAAAACCCTACGTTCATACTTACTCTTAGAGCATCATGTCTTCTGGAAGACCCGATAACAATTCAATTGGCTCTTCAAGCCCTTCCGCTAAAAGCGACACTCCCAACCCCATCTCGGCCACAACTAGTCATACTTCGACTTCGAGCAGTAGTGAAGAGGTCTTGACTTGCAGATGGAATGCCTGCAACCAACAGTTTGCTACTCCAGAAATTCTTTACGACCATCTATGCGAACGCCATGTCGGCCGCAAAAGCACCAATAACCTCAACTTGACCTGCCAGTGGAATTCTTGCAGAACAACGACGGTGAAGCGTGACCATATCACCTCTCACATTCGTGTTCATGTGCCTCTGAAGCCTCACAAGTGTGACTTCTGTGCCAAAGCCTTCAAGCGCCCACAAGATCTCAAGAAACACGTAAAGGTATGACGGTGACGACCTCCTAACTCGTAGCTTGGATCGTTGTGGAAATGCTAACATGGACTTAGACGCACGCCGACGACAACGTTGTTGCCCGCCATGCCGACCAGCCAAGTCTAGGTCTTGGTGGTGGCTATAGGTCTCAGAACAAGCCTGGTAAGTTGATCTTCCCCTATAAGGCAGATGATTCATTAATAGGTGATCTAACTCTTTTTCTCTACGCCCCTCCCCCCAGTTGGACCCAACTATTATGACCACAACTCTCACATGAGGACTCACCCGAGTCACTTCCCTCAGGCTGGTCACCCCAACTACTATGGCACTCCGCAGCCGCCTGCCCATTATAACCTCTATTTTAATCAGCCTTCACTGGGTCGATCATATGAGATGGGACACAACACTGCTCCTGCATTTGACGATCGCAAACGTCAAGCTGATGCCGCTGTAGACAGTTTCTTCGGCAACGTTAAACGCCGCCATGTTGAGCCCAGCTCTTATGATCAAATTAGCCGGTCTTTGTTGCCCCTCCATGGCATGGTGTCAACTATGGGCAATGGATCTGACTACATGGCCCAGCCTGCTCCTGGTGTTCATCCTGTTAACCAGACCACTACCAACGGTCCTAGCCCCCTAGCCCAGACCTATTACCTCCCGGCTATGCCAAATGCTCGCACCCAGAAAGATCTGTTGCAAATCGACCAGATTTTGGAGCAGATGCAGAACACTGTTTATGAGAGCGCAAACCAGACGACTCAGGGTATCCATGTCCATGGTTCTCATCCTGACGCTCGTCACAGCCACTCCCCTCCGTCAATGAATCGTGGCTCCGCTCATGGTGGCATGTTGTCTCATGCCTACCACCACCCCGATCAAATGCAGCACGCGTCTGGCCAAATGCATTCTCCCCTCACCTCAATTTCCACTGGTACCCCCGTGGCCACTCCGCCCAGCGCCACCATGTCTTACACTTCGGGCCAGTCTCCTAGTCCATCTGCCTCTGACATGTCACCCCAGTCACGGCATAGCTCGACAGCTTCTGGTCTTTACCCAAGTTTGCCCGCCGTTAACTCTGTCATCCCTGGCCAGTCTGCTACCGCCACACTGGGTCCTATTCATGACAATAGCGAGCGTCGCCGCTACTCCTCTGGGCTTTTACAGACTGGTAGATATAGCGCTCGCCGCATGTCTATAGACTCGAACCATTCTGATGGTTCCGATACGGATAGTGAAACCCGCGAGCGCGAGGAGGTGTACGACCGCTGGCTCGAGGACATGCGAGTACTTGAAAAGCTCAGAACTTACGTCAAGCTCCGCCTGGACAGCCAGAATTTTGATGATGGCGAGTCTTCTCGTGATGATTCTCCCGGTCTTTCTGACCATACCGAGACGGAAGAGTCGGAACTGGTTACTTCTCGCCCCAGCACACCTCCTGTTCCTTTGTATCCAACTCTCAGCACAGTCTAAGAGCTCTGCATACTATATATGTCTGTGACATTTTATGCTGAAATGCTTTTGTAGTCTAGGTGGGAAATATCTCCTGGCGAATTTCTAGTTTTCTTGTAGCTCTGATATTTTTTGTTAAGTGCAACCATTGATTTATGATTTAACTTTGAATCTGAATATAACATGACAATTTAACGACGCTCCACTCTCTACTGACAAGTAGAAAATGTATGTATACCTTGGGCTTATATCTGACAATACAAGCGGGTTCTTGGCCTTTTACACGCCGTATGTGATGTCATGCTGACAAAACATCGGCATTCACATGTATACACTTATTTATTATGAGTTCGCGAGGTGAATCAACAAATCCTTGGTATTTGTGTATGCAGATGTATCAAGGAAGCATGGGAATTATTACCAGCTATGGCCAAATTCTAGAACTTGAAGCCTATAGCGACGCAACGTTGAACAGAAGCTTTGGGTCTTATATATAACTCTTTTTAAAGAGTGGATTTACGTTGATAATAAACAAATTCTGTGATCAAACAAAAATTAAAGCAACGGCTGCGATTGCGTCAAGAGCAAGGGTTGACACCAATAATCACTGGACGAACGGAACGGCCTTTGAATCTGCGCAATCAACGTGGAGAAGATGGGAATGCTGATCAACCAAGCAAAGAATCGGAAGGTGTGTGCGAAGGAAAGTGTGATGGTTCATATATATATATATGGCCCGTCATAAGACCCGGGTGAGAATGGGAGGATGAAAAGTAAAATGCAATAACAGTCATGAAAGTCATACGGGTAGTTGAGTGAAGAAGATAAAGCTTGAGGCTGCAATGCGCATTGCAAAAAAAAAGCCCAGAAACACTTCGTATGATGCAGGGCGTAGGGCGTAGCTTCGTGCGATGATAAAACAGGGAAGAACAAAAAGAACAAAATTTGCAGTTGACTAAAGGCAGCATTTGTTTTCATGATGTGGTTTGGGCAAGGCTCTGACAAGACATAAAGATGTAGGTAGGGTTGGTTCGTTTACCTAACAGTGATCTTTCTCGGTGTTCGTTTGCATCACAAGACGAAGGTAAAAAAAAAAAAAAAAAAAAAAAGAAAAAGAAAAGGAAAAAGGACTACAAGTAGCAAGGAAAAAAAGAAAAAAAAAACTTGATGGAAACCTGACCAAGCCTGCATCCAACACCAAACGCCATGGCCATGATTCAATACAAAAGGGATTAAGAGACGATTAAAAGACGGGGAAGGAGAGAGAAATGGAGAGAGGATAGGGGGCTTGTTGTAAAGGACATCTCATATGGATCTCAGCTTCAAAAGAGCCTCGACAGCCTCACGCTCCTCGGCACCCGAGGCCGCTTCAAGGGCCCGGTAGTCAACACGAGACGATTGCGGTAGTCGGGCCATACCGCCGCCGAAACTGGCAGGGAATGCCCGCATTCCTGCTGCAGAGCCAAGGTTGGGAGAGCCAGCATAGCCCATTCTAGAAGTAAATGAAGTGCTGTAAGATTCGGCTCGTAGAGCGGCGGCTCCTACGGCTGCCCAATCTTCATCGTCGGTGACGTCATCCTCATCGTCCATCATGTCATCTTCATCAGGAGCCTCAGAGCATGATGCAGAGCCAGATCCATCAAGCGACATTTTATCAGCCTCATGGTCCATCATGGACATAGTACGATCGTCATGCGAGAAGACAATAGAGTCTGTGCCGTTACTAGACGTAAGTGTCTTCCCTCGACGGCATGCGTTAAACCCGCCTGCAATGGGAATTCCCTGAGATGCAGCATTCCCATCATGGGGGGCACCACCCTTCATGGGGATAGGGGGTATTCTGGTAACGGCGTATTGTTGTCCTCGACGTCGAGCATCCCAGCGACCCCATCCGACTTTTTCGTACACAATGTCCTGGTGAGGAGTAGTTTCATTGTAGTTCTCAAGAGCTGCGACAACAAGGCGCCTGGCTTTAGTGGGAGGTATAGCAGAAAAGCCCGGGACGGCCGTTGTTAAATAGCCCATGATGTGGCGGATCGCGAGTGGGCCATGGTTCAGCAGAATTTCGGGCAGATAGTGTTGAGAGAGCCTTAAAGCCGAAATATCACAGCTCGGGTCAATGGGAGACTCTGGGCCGTCGTTATTAGTATTGTCAAGGAGGTCCAGGTCAGAGTCAATGGGCTCCAAGCGAGCGCGCTGCAGCTGCGCCTTTAGCCCATGAGGCTGCAAGCCAGGGGAAATAGAATTAGGAGGAGTGGGTAGGAGAGACTGGGTTGGCGCAGTCGCGGTCAAAGGGACCTTCCGGGCCGCTACAGCAGTTAAGTTGTCGCAGCTGGACAAGTCTTGAGGGATATTGCGGCCAGCGCATGCCATCTTTGTCGTGGAGTGGGGCACGAGGGTTTCCGGGCCAACTTGATTGACGGAGGAATTCCGAAAAGAACCGTTGCTTGGTTATGATTTGGGTCTTTTGTGGTGGAATATCTAGAGGGATAGATGTTCAGCATATGTTAGAGGAAACGACAAGAGTTGGGCTCCATAGAAGCTTGATATATAGTAGCAGTGGGAGTATATTAAATTGGACAAAAAGCAAGATGAGTGTCCGAGTGTGCATGTGAGCGGTGGTTGTGAAGGGTAGAATGTGGATTTGACAAAGGGCAAGGCAGAGCAGGCAGGGCTTAAAAGGACGTATGTATGTATGATATGAGGCTAGACATGAATAGATGACAGGATGACAGGGTGACTGGGTGGCCGGGTGGTTTAGTGGCGTAGACATCTAGTCTCGCAATATGGGTATCTTGAGTGAATGAGAGAAGGTGGCGATGGTTCATGGACAGGTGGGGGCTTTCTATGAGTTGCCATAAAGAGGCCAATCCTGATAATGACGATGTTATGTGTTGAGGTCATGTTTGCCCAAAAGGGTAACCAAACGAGCGCCAAAACAACAAAAACAAATGTAAACGTAGTCAAAAGGCAAGTTGGAAAAAGAAACAATGCAGCAAAGCAGAATAGGACAAGGAAAACAACGGCAAAAACTAACCTAATTTCTGCAAACTTGACGTAATAGCTTTGGCAAGATACGACAAGATGTGCGAGGAGTATCAAGAAACCAAATAAACTTCAGCAGCAATAAAGAGCTAAAGAGTATAAAAAGCAAAAGTTGAGGGCGAAAGATAAGCAGCGCGGAGGTCGCAAGATATCAAAGACTAGGGACGATGAAGTCTCCGGTGAGAGGGGGGGGGGAAGAAGAAGCGGTTATAAAGCTTGTGGTTATAAGAAGTTGCTTGGAGGGAAAATAAAAAGAAGAGAAGAAAAAAAACGAGAGGAAGTATGAGAAGTTGAAGAGAAAAAAAAGAAAAAAAAAAAAAGAAAACACTAGAACAGGATCCCAGGAAATACACAAAAAGCCAAATCACATCTATCAACTTGTACCTAAAAGGACACCAGGGCAGTTTCCTGCTAAAGAACGCACAATTGAAATTAATCAAGCCCATGCATTCAAAATACAGAAGGTACAAGTGACATTCAATGGCTGTATTCAGGACACAGTTGGTGTTTTATTCTGCTGTTCACAGAGACACTCCAGTATACAGATACGCCCTGACAGAGGCAGGCGAACAGGAAAGGAACTCTTACTCCATTTCATGTACTCTTCGCCTCTCCCATTCTTGTGTGTTCTGCCATTCGAATCTACTTGGCTTTCGGGTAGCTAGGAAGGAGCCGAGAGTGCCCGTAAAGAACCGAATGCTCAGGTGCTTCTCTGAAGCCGTCAAGCTCCAGAGAGGTAGGGTAAGCATGCACATACATACATACGCGGGGGTGTTCTGTCTGTTTGTTTGTGAGAAGTTGTTCTCGGCGACTCTCAGGCCTGCTGCTTGATAGAAGCCTGGCTGGTAGGCTCAGCCAGTCAGTTCTTGCTGCAATGCCATAATCTAGAAGGTGGGAAACTGAAGAAGCAAGGTGCGTCTGCTGGTCACAAGCACACACAAATCACAAAGCTCGTCAGGGTAAAAGGAAGCTAAACACGTCACTAGGGGGGAGGGGGTGTGCTTAGCAACACAAGAGAAGAAAAAAGCCAAGGAAACCAGAAACCAGGACCAGATTACCTGGGGTTCTTTTATCAACTAACTGCACTTTGTCGCGGCTACCGCAGCTATCATTTGGCCATGGATTGGTATGAGATAGGGGGCTCCTTATCAACAACGGCTTGGAGTCAGATCTCAATGCCTCCTGGCTGGAATATCAGCACAGGCTATAAGGCCTGTTGGTACCTTGCTTCACTACTTCCATGTGCCCCATGCACTGCATCGCCTGTACGTACCTTTACATGTACATTCTCCCGTCATCTCCTCAGCCATACTCAACTGCTAGCTCGTTCAGTAGGTTGGAGTAAATAGCTCGGGGAAACCAGTGGCCGCAGTCAATCCACACAAATAAACAAGCCTCTTAGAATCCGTGGTGAATGAAGGCTGAAAACACAGAGCCGAGTGGGCCAAAGGGATACTGGGAAAGGACAGAGGCGACTGGACGGGCTCCCTGTGACGTGACAAACACTCAAAGGAAGAGCATGCTGTGCTTTCAGGCGCCGTGCCAGGCCTGACCGCTATTGCTCCAAGGCTAGGCTGTGTGTGTGTGTGTGTGTGAGAGAGAGCCGATGCCCTTCGCTAGCACAAGGATGGCGCGAAATAGGGGCTCACTATCTTTGATGGCCTAGGCATGTAATACAAACCCCGCCGTTGATTGATCCAGGCCCGAGGATACTTGGTAGCAGGGCGCCTTTGAAGCTCCGGAAAATCGTCGTGCTTGGTGACTTGGTGGCAGACAGCACGCTTGATGTATGTATATATGCATCCCCACTCCCCATACTGTGAGCCCGCCTTCTTCCTTGCTAGCAATGTAGCAACAGTAGCTCCCGCGCGTCCAGGAACACGTCCGTAGCCATCCCCGCCCCGCAGCCTATACCGCAAAAAGCTCCACCCAGCAGTGCTGTTAGAGTTTCATGGACAAGCCTCTAGTAGTGGAACGAGAAAAAAAAAATTAGCATTAAGAGGTGTTTGCTATTGACAAGTTTGTAGTTTAATTTCACCCTTGGAAAGACTGCAGCCTGTGAGAGAAAAGACTAGACGCTATCAGCATCTGCAAGGCGAAAGCAGATGGACCTGAGTGCCCGCATATGCCCAAGAGTAGATATTAACTAACACACACAGCAAGCAAGTACGGTACAGGCGAGGCGTTGCCATGTTTTTTCTTTGGGGCCATTCTATTCACCTTCTGCCTTATTCCGTACATGGCCGATGTGGTGGAGAATCAAATGGCATGGCATCATGGCATGATGTAATTGAGGTTTTCACAGCTAGCTCTGTCCCAAGATGTAGGAAGGACTAGATAGATGTCTCATTCTTGCCCTGCTAACCTCCGCCCACCCTCAAGCGGGTCCAGGCTGGGTTTGCTTTTCGGAATTTCCCTGTGGGCTGCATTTTGTGTGCCATTTTGCCCTTGCCCTCTTACACGCACCCGCCCGCATTTTCATACCCACTCTCCAACTAGACGATGTGCCATGATCGTTGATGCAAATATTTCAGCCACCCATATGTGCAGCTGTATCCGGTATCTGCCCCCCAGTATCTATTTGTGATTTTGTCTATGCCAGACTTGTGTGCCATCCTTGATGCCGGGTGTCTGATTCAACTAAAAAAAAAACAAAAAAAAAAAAAAAAAGTAGCTCAAAAGTCCAGAGTCCGAGCTCTCTTCACCTGTCTCGATGTTTCCTGCAATCCCGTGGCTGTGCCACTCACCACACGTGCAGCTTGCTTGGATACCAAGACCAAGCCCGCATCTAGCGCTTACCCACTGACTTTGCCCTCTGCTTTCACGTCCATCGTATAACATGGCATGGGCTTGCAAGTCAGGGTATCAGGCCCGCCCAGCGCAAGCATGCCAGCTGCAAGATGCTGTCGAGGCCCGGCTTGGCTGACCATCGCTCATTTATCCCTATTCCGTGGCCACATATTGCGCTGTTCAATGACCAAGCACCCTGATGAGTGCTGCAAATGCCTTGAGCACGATATTGAAACCACTCAGCTCTAAACAACCTAGCCTGCACTCTAGCCCCGGTCCAATCAAAGGCCCTATCCGCAACCTGTGCGCGCTATAATCGGCCTTGATTTTGCAACCCTTTTTCCTTCGTGCAACCCCTCCCTCCTCCTGACTATGATCCTGACTGTGATATTGCCTCTCGGAACTTGAGACTCGTGCGTTGGTAGCCTTGAGTCGATTGCGTTCGACGTATTTCCAGTCGAAAAGCGCTTTGCACTAAATGGAACTACTGCATGCCTTTCTCTTCCGTTTCCAGGACTAGACCTACATAGGGAGTAGTCTACGGTGCGAAATCTGGAAATGCTATGCAATTATCAAAGCAAAAGTTGGACAAACCTCGGTAATGGCCCAGCAAGCACCAGACACAGGCTGGCGGGAACACTCGTCTTTTTGTGGATATCCAGACTACCGTCAAGAATACAAAACGAATGATGTGTAAGGTGTTTGCAGAAAAATGCAGAGAGCCTTGACCACACAGCATACCAGCTATCTTCTGCTTTGTACACAGTGTACACAAAGCTACTGGGTATTAAAGCCTGGATCTTTTTTGCCTGTAGTAGCAGTAGCTTCTATTCCTCTGCTGCTAATTCCCTTTGTCGCACCCTCTTCCTCCAATACTCATTACTAAAAATCCATCGGGGCAGTAAAAGTCACCAAGAGAACTAAATCAACCCGCCCGCACCTGACGTCGTAATTTGTCTTTCCCTTCAGGGCTGGGGATGGGGACATGTACTTTTCTATGTCGCTTCCTACCCCCCTTCGGCTACTACAAACTCGGGCGTGCCATCAGAATTGAATGGCTTTGCGGGCGTATCAAGCCAGGTGATACTCAAGGAGCCTGTATGTTAGACATCATTTTATTATCGGCCGCTCTGCTTGCCTCGTTGTAGCCGCTTGCGTTGGCTGGGTTTGTATACTAATGTGATGCCGTGCTTCTGAGCTTGTCGATCTTTGTATTGACGTGGAAAGGGCAAATACTCACTCCGTCGGGGTGGTTACGTCATTGCAACATGCACTGCGTATGTGAAGCTGCGTCTACCTGGCCGTATTGTCATACCATTTGATCCAGCCAACAGCCTGTGGCTAATGGGAAGATGGAAACCAATTTCACTCCAAGACATTGCCTATATGCCTCGCTCTTTTAATCTTTTGGGGGGTCAAGATTCGCTCATCGTTCTCATGATGTGACTCATCTATCTATCTTCGCTAGATAAGCAGAATCCAGAATCCATTTTGCCATATTAAAGTGCTATGCTTATCTTGAGCCTACCACTGAGTTCCTGGGGGAGGAGGGAGGAGGGGGTTCAGTTCTCTGTCCACCCCGCACCCATATTGACAAACTGCCAAGCACTAAGAGCTACAACTAAAACCGTCGCAGTGGATGGGCGGCATTCGGGGTTAGCATGAATCTTAACCATGAACGGCCAGGTCGGTCTAATAATTCCAACCCAGCCTGGCCTGCTCTTTTAGACGAAAATATATTCACGACAGGCCTATCATTAATGCATTGTTAGCAAGGGTTCAGAATGTCTTTCCAGGGCTTGGCTGAGCTGACTGCAATTGTTTAATGGACGCTCGTGTACGTACCGTTTTCAGCGTTTCCACCTGGTCCTTTGACTCTAGATATAGCTGGTGGTATTGCCGAATTTGCTGGTCCAGCATTGTTTGTTTGGATATTTTTCCCATGCAAATATCCTTCATTTGCAGCTCCATTTCCTTGCGTAGGAATGGCTTTCCTAAACTGGTTTCAAACTCCATCCGATCAAAGCCCTGTATAAGAGCAACGCCGAGACTCGTAGGTACGAAGTATTTGGTTCCGCCAGCTGAGGCTCGACCTGGACCCGAGACGCGCCCGCCTCGGCCTCCACGACTTCCCCTCCCCCCCCTTGCACCCCTCGTGGAGCTAGAATTCTTGCCAGGGCCATCAATAAGGGCCACATACTCGCGCGCCTGTATTTTCTCAATGTGCTCGGCCATGGTGGCGTCAGTTCCTACACCATTTGCATCCATCAAGGCAATCAGATCTGCTTCTGTGAGGTAGTTCGGAGCGGAAGTCTTGCCATCTGTCATCATGGCCTCTGTGGGCTGGAACTTCTCTCCAACTGTGAAGCGTGGCAACTGCGTAGAGCTTGACCAATTCTCATAGGTATACACGTCTAAATAGTTCTTCTCGTGCACAATGAGCCCGTGTGCCGCAAAGACCTCATCACCGTAGGCCATCTCAACGTCAGTAGCCATACCCTTGGCATCTTCAGAGCAACAGGCCAGGAACCGGCGAACAATGTACTCGTACAGCCGGGCCTCTTCGGGCTTCAGAGCTTTGGATGAAACATATATGACTGGGTGGATCGGAGGATGGGCCTTGTCATCATTCTTACCCTGCCGGGGTTGGTCAAAACGCCCATCTAGCAAGCTGCTAGCATATGCGCCCCAAGTTGAATCCTGAGACTGATTGCGAATCAAAGCCTTTAGATCCATGCCCTTGTCGAACCGGTCCGTTTCAGTTCTGGGATAGCTGATGAATCCCCGGTTGTAGAGACTCTCAGCTATGGTCATGGCCTCTTGACCCGTCATACGAAGCATTCGGGTCGCGGCTTTCTGCATCTCCACGGTTGTAAGAGGCAGAGGCTTGAACTTCCTTGTTGGCTTTTCTTGCACTTTTGTGATCGTGGCAAGCTTGGCCTTCAGACATCTCTCGAACAAGATCAAAGTCGGCAGTCTCTCAAAGAGCCTTACCCGAGCCCAGTTGAAGTTGACGTTAATGTTGTCCTTCTTGTGCGTGACTTTGATAGACCAGTAGGGCTCGGGGACAAAGTTCTTGACACGGAAGTATCGATCAACGACAAACCCGAGGGTCGGGAATTGACAAGACCCTGAGGTTTGAGCTGCAGCGTCAGAAGCATGATTTGAAGCGGTCTAGGAATGTGGCATTTCTTACCGTAGCTGATCATTCTATCTTTCAAGTCACCACCCAATGGCTTGAGGGTGTTGGTGAGGAAGCGGGTGAACGCATATCCTGTGCGCAGGTCAAGTTCCATCCGAGCATCAACAGCCTCGATTTGTCGTCTATCCAGGGGCATGAGCTTTCTCAAAGGAGCCGCTGCTAGTATGTGACTGCCATTGGTTGTAAGTAACAAGAGCATGATGAGGGCGGAGGGTGGTGGTTTGACGACAGTCGTAGGCATTTGGAAGGCTATTGTGATTTCGAGCCCAAGATTCACCAGACTTACGCTCTTTCGATGTTGCTGAAACGTGCTCGCTTCACTTCGATTCGGGGGTTTCCTTGAGAAGCGATGCTTTCGATCTCTCCGCCAATGTGTTCGCCCTCGCGATCGCAATCGGTCCAGATGACCAGTGCCTGGCTGTACTTTGCCTGGTCCTTGATGTTTTTGGCAACACCTTTCTTGTCCTAAACAGCTGTTAGGCGGGCGAACATTTATGCTGCCGGGGAGGATACACGTTGATAACCAGATAGAGGTATGTATTACGTACGCTGCTGACGCTTTTGGTGATGGGTGCCGAGAAGAGCGAATCTGGCGGGGGGAAGTTCCATGATTTGAACTCTCCGGTAAACTGCTGGTCTATCATATGGCCAGCAACACATGTCATGGTGACAGAGCAGTTTCCCCAGGGGAGGCCAAAGTCATAGTCAAAAACATAGTTTTTGACCCAGCCAACAGGGGAAGATTTCTAGCCGAGGAACAGGGCGAGTTAGCTAAAGGTGCCTATTGTGCTGTGTCCAGTTGAGCCGTGTCAACGTACTACTTCGAAGCGACCACCGGATAGGTGGCCAGCTACGGCTTTGGCGATAGAGGGTTTTTCAGCGACACAGAGGACCCGCATTATATAAGTGAAGAAACGGAGTGGACGAACAAGCGCGACGACACGAGAGCCAGGATGGATGGTATCTTGTTTCTTCCTTCGCTACTGCTTCTTTTTTTATTTAATTTTTATTTTAATTTTTTATCCAGCTTGCCAGTCATGGTTGGCTTCCTCATTGCTTGCTTCAGCTTCAGCATCCTGTGCCTCTCTTCATCCCTCCCTCGTGTATTGTGTATGACTAATAACAAGTGGGGATGAAATCTCAATTAGGAAAGAGGCAACCCACCCTGAGCTAGGAGCAGCTGGGCCAGAGCTTCGTTCATCATCATCATCATGGCTTATGCCGCTGGAGTTTCCGGCATTTAGGCCCCTCTTTACCTTGGACCACTATCACACTCATCCTACGACAAATACATTCGTCGAGCAAACGTCCGCATCAACGCCAACATGGCGCTCCCAACAATCGCATCCATTCAAGACTGTGCCAACTTCTCGTTAGTCGTTGAGCCATTCCTGCCCCAGCTTCGCAATTTGCCATACAAGCTTCTCGATGCTGTCATCGCTGGTGATAGTAAGACTGGCGACACGGTTTTTTACCGGCTACAAGATCTCTATAACCAAACCAACCCGCTAGTTAGCGGCTTTGCTGCGTCGCTTCTGCTTGCAGCGGGCTTTTTGGCCGTGTCCGAACTCAACCAGAACTTTTCTCAGGTCGATCGCTTATGGAGTATTCTTCCTAATCTTTACGTGATGAATTTCGCTGTCTGGGCTAGAGCAAATGGGATTCCGCACGAGCGCATCGATTTAGCAACTCTTGCAACGACCTTTTGGAGTGTACGTGATACGTCATGATGAAATACGAACTGCTCTCATGTCGTGGCTTTCGCTAACAAATTCCCACTTCTCTGTTACCTGCAAAGATTCGGTTAACGTTCAACTACTGGCGTAAAGGCGGCTACAAGCGTGGATCCGAAGACTATCGTTGGTATGTCATTATCCCCCCGTCGACTTTTCTCTTGCTTCTTTTGCTCGGTTGTTAATCCCGTTGTTTAGGGATGTTGTGCGCGGATATATACCGCGTGCTGCCTTTTTTGTCCTCAATGTTACTTTCATTAGTTGTATCCAGAGCATCCTATTGTTCCTGTTCTCCGGCGTTCCTGCATACCTGATCTTTTTGGCGGGAAAGATAGATGTCTATATTCATGGGGGCGATCTAGCCTACTTTGTTATCTGTCTTGCGCTCGTGGGCTTAGAATATATAGCCGATGGCCAGCAATGGGGTAAGTATAGCCCTTGTGTTATACGTGCAACTCTCAGAGTTTAACACGACCGCGCCGATACGAACTAACTGACACGATACATGGTAGACTACCATCAGGCTAAAATTAGCTACCAGGCTACTGCCAAAGTGCCCAAGGGATACACACAAGAGGAGCTTGAGCGTGGCTTCATCACTCGTGGGCTCTGGAAATATGTCCGGCATCCTAACTTTGTTGGTGAGCAGCTTTTTTGGTACACGTTATATCAGTGGTCTTGCATGGCAACACAAGACCGCGCTTGGTGGGCCTTCACAGGCTCGTGTCTGTTGATTTTGTTGTTTCAAGCTTCAACCGCCCTCACTGAGACCATCACTTCCTCAAAGTACTCCGAGTACAGGGTTTATCAAAACCAAGTTGGCATGTTTTTCCCACTGTCAGTCACAGGGTTCAACCCTCATCGGCCCAGAGGCCCGGAAATTACACGGACTGGCGATCTGGCTAAGCGCATGCCCGAAAAGCAGGCAACGAAGCAAAAATGACGCTGGCAGAAGCCATTTATATGAATGAGGCGCATGATATATGTCAGCGAAAGCAACTGTGCGCACTAAGAGTATTTCTAAAGCTATGTTCAGTCACTCGATTTCCGGATACTTATAAGTTATGCAATATTTCGTTTCATGGCCTGGCCTGGCCTGGCTATGGCTCGCAGTCCTATACTATCTAAGCTAGTCTTTGGGGTTATTTACATATAAATTTGATACATGTTTCTTTTTTTTTGGGGGGGGGGGGGGGGGGGGAGGGGGAGGAGAGAAGGGATCCCCTGGGAGGACGAGGGGAGAACTATCAATATACGGAGTTTTAACCACAACAATGGCTGGTATTGGGCAAGGGCGTGGAGGAAGAAGTATGGTACAGCTATCCAGTAGTAGAAAAAAAATGGGCTAGATAGGAAGAGCGTCTTGCCCGGGCCTGGCCCTTTGCAGGAGAGGGATCAAGAGAGAGATAAGTGAGAAGTGAGATCACGTTGACCTGGGCCTTCTTCCTACTTTGCGGGTGTGGATATGCAGAAATATCCCAAGTGCGATAATAAAAATGACCGTAGATACGCCATCTATCTGACAACTCAGCCACCGGCTGCTAGCTAGACACTTTGCATCCTATACTGACCACTGTTATTGCTGGCTCTATTAGTGCGTGTAAGTTGAACAAGTGGCTACAAAGAGGAAGAGGGGAAAGCGAGGTGGGAAAAAAGTGGAGCAGCCGGGTGTTAAAATTGGTGGATTCTTGGTGATGTTAGCATGTTAAAAGGTAGGTTGGTATCCACCGGGGAAGGATAAGAAGAGGCCGCCCTCCAAAAGTTAAATGGAGGAAATACGGGGAAACACAGAAGGTGGGAATCAACAGAAGGAGAATGTGGAAGGGGCCTCTCTCGGTCTCTTTCTAGCTATAGGCAGTAGCTTCTTCTCTTTCCCAAAGTGGATGCATGAGCCCCGCCTCTTTATGCTCTTTAGTGAAGCTTGAGCTCCCAGAGACAAAATAGAGCTTTAGTGGGTGGGGCCCCCAACCAAGAGCCTTACCAGCTCCCGCAAGGGAACAAAAGAAACAGGGAGGAGCCTCCGCGTCCCTTCCCTGGCCACCTGGAGCTTCCTGCCTTCTGCTCTCCCCCTCTTCTCTGAACGGTGTACTGCCAGCCAGTGTGTGCCTTTTGCACCTTCTTTGCTAGCTATTTGCTCTTACCTTGTAGCCCTTTTGCAGGTAGCTGCCCCTTAAAAGCTTCTTCTTCCTTCCCTCTCTGAGAGCTGGTGTATTTCTTCATAATTTCTCGTGTTTCCCTTCTTTTTCTCCTTCACTATTTTCCCTTCATAATCTCTTTATTTATAGCTTTGGGCTCTTCGTTTTCTTGCTGGCTAATTGGAAGTAACAATCTATTGAGACGGCTTATTTTATTTCTCTCTCTCTCTCCTTTATATATACAAGGCCCTCGCCCATCTCCTTTTGCTCGACCTCTTCACTCCTTCTCTTCCGTGCCCAAATCCCGACGCCGTCTAATATCGAAGACCCTATCTTCATTTCTCTTTACAATGTCTGCTGCTGCCCCCAAGGCCTCGCTTTCCACCCACCTCAAGCCTACTGCTGGCTCTGGTGTGGACGAAGATGTTTTTGCCCGTAGACACGGCAAGACTCGCAGTCACATGGCAAGCCTCCCCCTCTCCTCTTGTGCTTCTTTTCATGTTTCCTCCCCTCCTTACAGGCAGCAAACAGACAAACTTGCCTTTGTCGTTTCTGTGTAGACAACCTCAAAAGCAGGATATCTATTTATCTGTGGTTGCTGTCTGCTATGCTGATTCCAAGATCAACTCTGGCTTGGATCAATCTGGCTGGCCTCCCGCATCTGATCTTAGTCATTTTCTCAACCGCAATATAAATAGAGAGCACACAGACAGAGACAAATGGGCAAGGTTTTACCTGGGTCCTTTTACTTCAGTTGCTTGCAAAAGACTGATTGACTGTCTACATCCTGCTGCTAGTATCTTCTGGTGTCTGTTTTACATCGCAAGTCTTGATCTAGGCAGCTTTGCTCGCACCTTCTAGTTTCCGTCTTGACAATCCCCATTCTTCTACTTAGCATGCGGATGCCCGCCTATTCCTGCCCTAATTCTCATTTTCTCTTTGTTCGACCCATAGTTGCCACTTTTACTTCCGCCGCTATGCAGTGTAATACAATGCTAACAGATCGCCCACAACAGGCATTCGAGAATACCTCTACCAATGTTGCTGCTGCTCAGATGCGCAACTCGCTGACCAACCTGGCCGAGTCCGTTGAGGATCCTGAGCAGAAGGCCATGTTCGAGACTGAAATGGACAACTTCTTTGCTTTGTTCCGACGCTACCTGAATGACAAGGCCAAGGGAAATGCCGTGTAAGTATATCTAACCTGTGTTTTTTCCCTATCAAGCTTCAAACTAACCTTTTCCTCATTATTCAGTGACTGGGACCGCATTCGTCCCCCTGCCCAGGGCCAGGTTGTTGACTATGACGATCTCGCAACCTCTGAGGCTACTCAATTCCTCAGCAAGCTTGCTGTCCTGAAGCTCAATGGTGGTTTGGGAACTTCCATGGGCTGTGTTGGCCCCAAGTCCGTCATCGAGGTCCGTGATGGCATGTCTTTCCTGGATCTATCTGTCCGTCAGATTGAGTACCTCAACAAGACGTACAACGTTAACGTTCCCCTTGTTCTGATGAACTCTTTCAACACGGACGAGGACACGGCTTCCATCATCAAGAAGTACGATGGCCACAACCTGGAGATCCTGACTTTCAACCAGTCTCGTTACCCTCGTATCCTCAAGGACTCCCTGCTGCCCGTCCCCAAGAAGTATGACTCTTCAATCAATGAGTGGTATCCTCCTGGTCATGGTGATGTCTTCGAGTCTTTGTACAACTCCAAGATTCTTGACCAGCTGATGGAGCGTGGTATTGAGATTCTGTTCCTTTCCAACGCTGACAACCTGGGAGCTGTCGTTGACCTACGCATTCTCCAGCACATGGTCGAGACTGATTCTGAGTACATCATGGAGCTGACCAACAAGACCAAGGCCGACGTCAAGGGTGGTACCATCATTGACTACGAGGGCTCCGTTCGCCTGCTGGAAATTGCCCAGGTTCCCAAGGAGCACGTTAACGAATTCAAGTCTATTAAAAAGTTCAAGTACTTTAACACCAACAACATTTGGCTGAACCTCAAGGCTATCAAGCGTGTTGTTGAGAACAACGAGCTGGAAATGGAGATTATCCCCAATGGCAAGACTATTCCTGGCGATAGCAAGGGCGAAAGTGATATCTCCGTTTTACAACTTGAGACTGCTGTCGGTGCTGCCATCCGCCACTTCCGCAATGCCCATGGTGTCAATGTGCCGCGTCGCCGCTTCTTGCCTGTCAAGACCTGCTCTGACCTAATGCTGGTCAAGTCGGATTTGTATACGGTTAAGCATGGTCAGCTTCAAATGAGTCCCAACCGCTTCGGTGATGCTCCTCTCATCAAACTGGGCGGTGACTTCAAGAAGGTGTCTGACTTCCAGAAGCGCATTCCTTCAATCCCCAAGCTCATTGAGTTGGACCACCTCACCATTACTGGTGCTGTCAATCTGAACCGTGGTGTAACCCTAAAGGGAACAGTCATTATTGTTGCTACTGAGGGTAGCACCATTGACATTCCTCCTGGCTCAATTCTGGAAAACGTTGTTGTCCAAGGATCGCTACGTCTACTAGAACATTAAGAAAATGATACTATGGTTTTGTGTTTTGTCTTTTTCGGTTGCTTTTGCTTTTTCTTTTTTTTTTTCGTCGCTTTTTTCTTATGAAGCTCGACTCTTCACCTTACAGAAACATACATAATCCCCATTTGACGTCATACCCTTTCTTCCCTCATCATCATCCGTATTGCGATGATTTTCTATTCCCGCTGTTCTGTTACTTTTCTTCCACAACGGAGGAAAACAAATAATCTCTCTAAAATTCGTTTGTTTATTTTTCTCTTTTTGGGTTTTCTTTTTAGTTTATTGGCCGTTCAATAACATGAAAAGAAAACTACCCCTTTTAACAAAAACATGATCGTGATTAACGAGTTTATGTATATTGCAAGCTGTGAATGAAATGAGTTGAAGTTGAGGTAGCTAGCTAGGTATGTTGAGTGTTTTTATTGGCGGTGGTATCAAGAAAGAACATGAAAAAAGAAAAAAAAAACATGGCGTTGGACAAAATAATCTTCTTACCCACTTGTGTCATTTAGGTCTGGCCCCAGGCTTCACTTTCGCCTCTTTTCCTCACATACTGGACAGTACCATTTCCCGTTCGGCTCACTAACTAGTCCCACACACGACCAATGGAACCACTCATACGGGCAATCATCGTTGTCGCACGCCACCATATCGCCAAAGCTAACTTTCTGGCACAGGCAGTACTTCTTATTATCCCCCGCCTCGTCATAGTCAGCATCGCCCATTTCTTCGTCCTCATCCGCCTCGCCGCCCACACCAGCGCCAGTGCCGCCCCCATTGGAGGTGCTATTACTGTTGGCGCTGCCGCTTCCGGGCGTATGTACGCGCGCGTTGGTATTGGACGGCGCGCCATTAGAGGCGACTGTTGTTACTGTATGAGGATGTACATGTGCACCGAGCGTAGCGGCGGAGCCGTTGGTGCCACTAGCACTGCGTGATGAAGCACCCTCGTTCGGGCCTGTAGCAGTAGAGCCATGGGCGGTAGAGCTGCTGATTCCAGCACCCGAAGCATTACTAGCGCCGGCAACGCTTGCACTATCACCGCCGTCGTTGTCCGAGATATCGCTGCCACTGTCGGCATCGGATAGCTCGCTATCGCCTGTGGATGCAGGCGAGGTCTTGGTGGATTTACGCACACGCGAGAGCGAGGACTTGGGGTTACTTGAGGCTACGTTGACGCCGCGTTTGCGGCCTACGTTGCTAGGTGTTCCGGACTTGCGGCCACCCGTGTTGCCGGAGGAGGCCTTAACAGCCGCGACTCGTGGACCAGCGCTACCAGCACGTATAGCGCCACCAATGACTCCTGCAGCGACGGTTGTCCCAGTTGTGCCTTTAGGTGTGCCTGGTCCCAGGGAAGAGTGGCGTGCAAGTGAGCTCGTGGGCGTAATGCTATTGGTATTGTTGCTATTTCCACTGGTGTTCAAACGCGGCCGCTTCTGGCTTGCTGCTCCTGTAGAGGCTTCACGCTGGTTGCGATTAAGAATCATGCTTGCAGCTGGACTGACAGGCGCAGACACGGCGTGCTGATGGGAAGCTTGGGCATGGCGAATCTGAGTGGTTGATGCACGAGCTACAACTGGAGTGTGGGGTGCGCCTCCGGCGGACGTTGCAGTCGGAGAAGCACCAAGGGCGACTAGATTACTAGGGTTGCGTAGCGAGAGGGAGGGTACAGCTTTGTTAGCGGGACTCGGGCGTAGGAGAGACGGTACCTCGTTGGGCTCTAAGAACCCTGGCTCTGCTCTATCATAGAGTAACTTAATTTGCACGTCTAGACTTCGGAGATGTTTATCCATAATGGTTTGCAAGCGGTTAGTGAGAACCAGCTTCTCGGCAGCAATCTTCTCAGCACGGGCATAGTTCTCGCGCACTTGGCTCCTTAGTTGGTCTTCTCTAGGATTTGGCTCGTGGCTGCCCTGATTTTTAATCCATTTTTGAATTTTGCCATCTCGGTCCTCTGCTATGCGGATACACTCGGCATATTGGCGGTCCTTGTCCGCAACTTCATCCTGGATAAAACGTACCTCTTCGGGGAGGTTCTGCACGCGGTTAAACCACTCATCTAGGATCACGGCAGGATCCATAGGTTCAGTTTGGGGCATTTTTTTGACGAAGTCGATGGACAGGTCGTCTCTAGGCATGGTTGTTAACTGGGCGGCCGAGCGTTCAGGACAAAGACTCAGAAGAAAGGTGAAGCAGAGACGCAAAGGCAAAAAGCAAAAGCGAGGATAAGACAGGTGACAAGAGAAGGCGGAAGACAACAATCAGAGAACGAAACAATAGTAGGCGAAAACAAAGAAAAGTAGAGTTGCAACAAGATCTGCAGGCGATGTTCAGTCAAAGGGGTGGGTTTTCTTTTTCTTTTTCTTTTTTCTCTTTCTTTCTTTTTTTCTCCTGTGCCGGTATTTGTGTTTATGATGGAACAGTACAGTGCAAGAAGCAATCAAGAAGCGACACGATGTATGTTTCTTTCTCGTCTTCTGGATCTTGGGAGAAAGGCACCCTGGTTCTTTTTTGTCTGATGCGCAGAGACCTGCTGCTATTTTACCGCTGTTTTCTTGAGTCTTGTAGCAGATAAACAACAAATCAAGAGACCTTGAAGAAAAAAGAAATTCAACCCAAAACAAAAGAGGGAAAGAAAGTAATAGGTGATGGAACTGGCAGGTAGAACAAGAGAACAAGCAGAGGACGGGCTGTTAAACTTGGACCGAGAGCGAAAGGAATGGAGCCCCTTCAACAAGGGAGGAAGGAAAGAATTAAAGAAAGAAAAAAAGCAAAGGCAAAAAAACTTGCAGAAATCGATCGAAACCCACGGATGAGCTCACCTCTTCACAGTTAAATTTTGGAGATTTATAAACCAGCCAACCGTGACCCGCAGATCATCCGCTCACTCCGTTATAATCCAGCGCTGCCGACTTGGAGGGAGGCAGACCGAGCCCAGTCAGTACCTTGACCTGAATTGCCGAGAAAGGAGAATAAGGCGGCTGCCTCTGTTGTTGCGCCTGTGCTAGCAGTCTAGATACAAAGACTAGGCCACAGTACAGTCTAATCGGGTCAGGTCAGATGAGGTCGGGTCCACCTTGTCTCTGTGTAGGAGGAGGAAGATGTAACAAAGGGGCGGGCGATTACCGGGCAACGGGGGTTGTTCCGGGAGGGCTTGCGGCACGATTACAATAAAACGAGATTAGGCTTCGCTTTGGGGAAATTTGAAAAGATCCAAAGGCGATTAGTGGTTGAAAAACCAGACAGCAAAAAGGGAGCAAAGATGACGGGGACAATGTCGGGGATTGTGTGATGTTTTAGGGCACAAAATAATTTCCAAGAAGAAAGGGAAATAAATATTTTTTTTCCTGGTATTGGTGTGGAAGGCACGCGTCTTTTAGTGAAGTAGTAGTTTCGGTAGTTTCCTTTCTTTTCTTGTGTTCTTGAAGCTGAGGTGATAGATATAGATAGATACTTCTATCAGGCTGGCTGACAGCCTTGCATGTGGGGCGTAGGTGCCAGAACTGCCAGCTGGTGGCAGCTGAGCTAGGATCCAAGTCTATCAACCTCATCAATGACCCGGCACTTGACGACGCCTACCTTTTGCTTCATGATGCACATTCAGACCTAGTTTAACGATACTACTTTCCTCCTCCCCCGCCGCCCTCTTTTCTTTTGCTTGATACCCAGGACTTTATGTTCAGTGCTTGTTCAGAACTATATCTATTACCATTTAAGTGACACTCACCTAGTCTCATTCTCACCCACTCTAAACTCCGCTTGGCCCATTATTCGTCCTGCCTTGATTCCGTTATGGACTATCAGCTTCCTGGAAGAGCCGGAATGGCAGCTGCCGCTGCGTCGGAATCGACGGCAGCCTCAACTCCGGCTCCAGTAGATGAACCCTGCAGCGCGGCTATCAACCCTCCATTCGAGTTCAAATTTCGCACACCCAAGCCCAACTATCTACCGCACATTTCCGACAAGGGTGATGACTACTCGATAATAGATGAACACGCTTTGCCTTTGGAGCAGCATGGCCTAGAAGCATACGAAAAGTACTACGCACAGTGCGAAAAACAAGCGTTAGATATGGGCATTGAGCGGCCGAATGGCTACACTGTCTCGTTTCACTGCAACCCGGAGATGGAAAAACACCATTTCGGCCAGACACACCCCATGAAACCATGGCGTTTGACACTATCCAAAAGTCTTATTTCATCATACGGAATGATGTTTGCCATGGACAACTACCTTTCACGTGCTGCTACCTACGAGGAACTCAACGAGTTCCATTCATCAGAGTATCTCGATTTTTTAGGCACTGTGCAATCGGAGCCAACGCCACGGGACTACGACAGCACTGAAGACATCAAGTTTAGCTTAGGCGGTAGCGATTGTCCAATTTTTGAAGGGTTGTATGACTATGCCTCCATGTCAGCCGGTGGCTCCATAGACGCCGCTCGTAAGATTTGCAACGGCCAGAGTGACATCGCCATTGCCTGGGGCGGCGGCTTACATCACGCCAAGAAGAATGAGGCATCAGGGTTCTGTTACATCAACGACATTGTCTTGTCGATTCTGCAACTACTGCGCTACTACCCGCGTGTTCTTTATATTGACATTGACGTGCATCACGGTGACGGGGTTGAGGAGGCCTTTTGGAGTAGTGACCGTGTAATGACGTGTTCGTTCCATAAATGGGACCCCAACAACTTTTTTCCTGGGACTGGCGCACTAGAAGACAACGGCCCCAAGAGCGAGCATAACCCTGGCGCCCACCACGCTGTTAATGTGCCGCTTCTAGACGGCATCACAGACGAACAGTACAAGCAACTGTTTCAGACGGTTATTGGCACCATTGTGCAGAAGTTCCGGCCTAGCGCGATCGCGCTGCAGTGTGGTGCTGACTCGCTTGCCGGCGACCGGCTGGGTCGCTTCAACCTTCAGGTTCAGGGCCATGGGGCATGTGCCGAGTATGTCAAAACCCTAGGTGTGCCAGTCATAATGTTCGGCGGTGGTGGCTACACGCCTCGAAATGTAGCGCGTGCATGGGCATATGAGACGTCGGTGGCAATTGGCTACGATGACAAGATCAAGGAAAACGCTACACTCCCTATGCACACGCCGTGGCGCAACGAGTTTCGCCAGGACACGCTGTTTCCTACTATCGAACAGATTCTCGGCGAGCCGCGGCAGAACAAGAATACACAGAAAAAGCTGGCCGAGATTGTTGCCCATATCACAGAGCAGCTGCGCTTTGTCGAGGCCGCTCCCAGCGTACAATTCCGCGAAATTCCGCCTGGCACGGATGCCATGCGCGATGAGGTTGATGCGGCCATGTCAGAAGAGGGTGCAGAAAAGGATGACCGCATTCGGAAGCGCAAGGAGCGGTCGGTAGGCACACCGATGGAGCTGGTATAGGGGGGAATACAGTGATGTGATATCGCGGTTATAAGGGAGGGCGTATCAAGGCGTATTATAGGAGGACGAGTTAGGCGATCAGTTCGTCCTCCATCTTCTTTCTTTCACATACAAGTAAGCAAGATCAAGCCATAGAGCCAAGTAATAAACAAAATGCAAATGAATTCGGTCATGTGAAAAATAAAACATGCTACATAATCACTAATTCCTAGAAATATCTACAAAGTCGTAGAGTCACCTACCTACTGTGTGTTGTGTGATCTCTCTCCATTTCTTTTCTTTTTCTTTCTTCCTCATCTTTTGCACGCTTACTCGCTGCTCTGGTACACAGCAGCCGTAGCCTCTTCTTCCAGCAGTTGGCGCTTAATTCTGCGGGCGTTGATGGCCACAAAGGTTACCAAAGTAATCCCCAGAACAGCACCAATGGAAAGCAACATGACATTAACAGGAATGGGGTTACCGTGGAAAGTGTTGTGGAACAGGTAGTCAAGGCCCGACTGGCTAAAATTGAACAGGCCAGCTAGACAGATGATTGTACCGTAGACAGTGCCAAAGGTGCGGAATCCAAAGACCTTGGCAGCATAGTCGCTAACAGCAGTGTAGTAAAAGGGGCGGTAAAGTACAAAAAGACACACACCTAGATAGGCTGCGGGGGGTGAAGCAAGCAGGCCCAGTAGACCGATGGAAACGGCTACGATGACAAGAGTCGTCAGCACAGCAACAGTTGAGAAGTTGTCAAGGAAAACGCCAATGAAGGGAATGGACAGAATACCGCCTAGTGGAAGGGCCATGTCGAAAAACTGGTTAATGGCAACGGCGGCATCATGATCGGCAAAGATGGCCTCGTATTGCGGACGAATGGTGGCGACAAAGAAATTGATGCGCGTCATCTGGATGACAGTGAAAGCGCAGATAAGGATAAACCACGGCGAGGAAATTTGCTCAAGGGCCGAATTGGTATGCATGACACCCCACACGCCTGAAATCTCGTTCTTGCGCTCCTCACGCCGTGCCTGCCGACCAGCCTTGGGATCGCCCAAAAGCTCCTCAATATCGGCAACGACGCTCTGGCAGCGCACCCGCTCCTCATCGCGCAGCAAGGCAGTGTGTTCATCAATCTGGTCTTCAAAAACAGGCACATGATCAGCCTCAGCCTCGGCCTCCTCAGCAACCTCAACCAACTCGCCAACCGTCTTGTAGCTCTGTTCGGGCAACAGGAAAATCTGTAGCAGTACAATAATGACAGGGACAATCAAGTAGTAGGTGAAGAAACGCGAGTGGTCAAAGGCACCGCCGCTTCGCTCATAGACAATGCGGTAGCCGAGAAAGAGGGCTGAACTAGCATCAAAGGCACCTGTCAGTAGGGCCAGAACGAAGCCGGAATGACGCGGGAAGGCGTTGCTGAGCTGGAAGGCGGAAATATAGGTGAAAGGCCCGCCAAGAGCAAGGGCCATGTAGCCAAAGAGGTAGCCGTCAAAAGGAACAGACTCGGCATGGGCCAGAATAAAGGAGCCGGTGGCAAGGAAGAAGGCGCCGGTGATGCCACAAATTCGTGGACCGTAGCGGTCGAGAATGGCGCCGAGGGGCAGGGCAACTACATTGGTACTGACAGCAGCAACTGTGAACATGAGGTTCAAATGCATCTCAACACAGGTGTCGATTTCATTGTCGGAGGCACCATCGGTGGAACATTGGGCACGGTAGGCGCCTTCCTGCTTGAGCACGGGCTTAAGGGCAGCGTAACCAAAGACGACACCAGCGGCTACAAGACAGTAGCAAACAGTGACGAAGATTTGGACTGTTGGAGGTGAGAGAAGAGGGTGGGTATTATGGTTAGTCAAAGAAACCAGGGTATGAAGGTCAGGTGGGCTTGGGTGGGACTGGAGGAATTGGAGTAGGAATAGAAGGGGGCTCTGGTGGGAGTGGGAACTCACGGATGCGTTTCCATCTGGGAACTTCGAAGGCCCCGACGGCCTGAATGTTAGTCTGTTTGCTAACGACTCCATCCCACGATTCGGGCATAGGATTGAAGTTGAGCTTGCGCGATCGCGTAGAGGCTATGGAGCTCCGCCGAGAGGACCGGCCTGCGACCGGCGCGACGGCTGCAAAGGTCTCGAGGGAAGAGACACGCTGCATGATAATGGTGTTGTAGGGGAGGGTGGATCTAGGTGTAGGAAGTAGAGAGGGAAGGATAGGGCTATACTTGGCTAGATAAGATAGAAACAAGCTACAATGGGGGGGGGGAGAGCATATGAGGAAAAGAAGAAGAGGATCTGAGGTAGATATATACAGATGCAGGGGACGCAAAAAGCGGAACAGGCGAGGAGCTAGAGAAGGAAGGAAAAAGAGAAAGAAAAAGAAAAAATACAGACGTCCGGATTGGGTCAGCGTGGGGCGAGGCGAGGCGAGGAAGCGAGAAGATGGAGAGCCGGAGAGTAAAGAAAGAAAAGAGGAAGAGCAAAAATACTGGAGTATATTGAATGAACGTAGTATCCAAGGGCTCAGGCTACCTCTTTCTTCGGCCTTCGGATAAAGAGAGGATGAAGGTAGAGGGGAGGATAAGACGGGAAAGCAAGACAGTCAAGAGAGCTGTACATAAGACCAAGAGGAAAGGTGCGTCAAGTCAGGAGCGGTTCAGGAGCGGTTGATGGCCAAGCAGGAAGTACAAAGACAAAGACTGGAGGATTCATAGAGAAGAAAGAAAAGAAATAACGTGAAAACTGCTGGTTATTTAATGCTGTCGTGCTAGCTGATTGATATACGAGATAAAATCCGTAGACCTTGCCGCCCTTCTTTTTTTTCAGCCCTTCTCCAACAAGGCCAAAGCAAAAAAGGAAAGAAGCTATGGCCTTCTCCAAGAAAGCCGCAACGTCTCCAACTATCAGCCAAGAATACAATGCAACCCTGTTGAAGCCCAGAACAAGATGGCCAGAAGACATACAGGCCAGATGAGCAACATGCACATGCGTGGGGAAGTGTACATGCAGACGGTCGAAGAAAAAATAGGAAATAAAACTAAAACCAGAAATATTGAAGACAGTCAGCGTAAGGGAGAAATAACTGTGAAAACAGCAGTCGCCGCCTCTCCAAGACACCGCACAGCGTAGGTGGCATGCACTGTGCTGCTGATACTGCCCCCACATCGTCCTCTTTTTTTCCGTCGGCCGCCACCAGCCGACAAGCACACCGAAGTATACCGAGCAACATGCGAGAAAACCACTCACCGAAAAAGAAAAAAAGGAAATAGTAGGGAATAAGAAATAGTAAAAACAGACGCAAGTATCTCCGTCTTAATCCGCCGGCAGCAAGGAGGATGGGATGGGGAGAGAAAAAATAACATAATAATTTAGAAGAAAAAAAGAAAAAAAAAGAAAGAAAAAGAAAGAAAAAAAGACCCTGACGAACAGAACAATACCTAATCCTAAATCACTCTTTTCCTCAGACTTTTCCTTTTGTCTTTTTTAAAAACCTCCTCCTCCTCCCACTACTGAACGTCTACCTCCTGGCTCCATCTGCTCCGGCCGAGACATCGCGGCTGCCTCCGTCTGTTTGCTAGTCCTATCCCTGGTATTTCCTCCACGTCCGCTATTTCCAAGTCACCCCGTCGCTTCTGCTGGCCACTCTTCATTTATTTACACTCTTCCTCCCTCATCACGTCTTCCTTCGCACTGAGTTGATCGGTTTCATTATTTACTTGTTTCTTTATACACTAGCTCGGGCTCTGCCCCTCTGTGAACCAAAGTGTCATTCTAGTATTGGTGCATGTTGAAATCCAACCCAGTTCCATCCCAATCTTTTCCTTCCAAAATATCCCAAAAATCCCAAGTTATGAATTCCCCCTTCTTTTCCGAGACTCTCCTCTAGTGGTGGAACAGCCGGGTGCCCTGGTGCACAAATGTCACGCCCAGAGTCTCAGCCGTCGCGAACACCAGCTCATCGTTCTGGCTGCCCGTCGGAGCAGCAATGTATTTAACTCCGCTCCGCGCCGCACGGTACACATTGTCGGTAAAAGGGAACTAAAATCCAGGTTAGCAAACACAGCCTCCGTGTCTTTTTTACCCCAATGGCAAAGACGAAAACTCACAAAGGCATCGCTCGACACCGCCACTTCCGTCAGCTTGCCTAGCCATTCCTCCCGCTCCGCCTCCGTAAACGCCGCCGGGACTTCTTCAAACACGCCCTCGAAACTCTCGCGCTCCGGTCCGCCTTGGGGCAGCTCGCCGCTGACCAGCAGGTCAATGGCATTCGACTTGTCCGGCCGCTTGGTGCCCTTCTTCCACTTGATGCCCAGCACGCGCGGATGGAACCGCAGCCACCAGTTGTCCGCCTTGTCACCCGCTAGCCGCGTGCAGTGAATACGTGACTGCTGGCCAGCGCCCAGGCCAACCACCTGGCCGCGCGTCGCGTAGCAGACCGAGTTACTCTGTGTGTACTTGATGGCAATCGTGGCAATCGTCAGGTCGCGCAGCGCCTCCTCCGACAGAGACGCCCCCGACTTGGGAATCAAAATGTTGGAAAATGACGCCGGCGAGATCACCACATCGTTGCGGCCTTGTGTCAGGTTGATGCCATACACAGTGCGCACCTCCTGCGGCTCAGGCTCGTACGCCTCGTCGATCTGCAGCACCAGGTAGCGACCAGCCTTCTTCTTGCGGAGAATCTCCAACGCGCCAGCCTCGTAGCCAGGCGCAATCACTCCGTCAGACACCTCCTTGGAAATAATCTTGGCAGTGGGCATGTCAACCACTTCCGACAGCGCAATCATGTCACCAAAGCTGCTCATGCGGTCGGCGCCACGAGCACGGGCATAGGCCTGGGCCAGACCCGACTCGTCAATGCCTTCAACATCCTCGACAAAGTACACCTTCTTCTCTTCGGCAGTCAACGGAAGGCCAATAGCAGCGCCGGCAGGCGACACATGCTTGAAGCTGGCAGCGGCAGGCTTGCCCAGCGCCTTCTTGAGCTCCTTGACCAGGGGCCAGGCGTTGAGCGCATCCAGCAGATTGATATATCCAGGAGAGCCGCTAAGTACCTTGTAAGGGATATCACAGCCCTTGGTAAAGGCCGACGCGGGCTTCTGGTGCGGGTTGGCGCCATAGCGCAGGGTCATGTGCGAAGTGCCATCAGCATACTGCTGGCGGAAGTAGGCCGAAATTGCAGTGTCGTAGTCAGCCGTCGACTCGAAAGCCTTGAGGGCGTAACGGTTGCGCGACTCCTGTGAGATAGATCCCGATGCAAGCTCCTTGAGGAATCCGGCGTAGTCCTTGGGATCGCTCAGGATAGTAACACGAGCGTGATTCTTGGCAGCAGCTCGCAGGAGAGTCACGCCGCCAATGTCAACCTCCTCGACAGCCTGAGGGATGGTGACATCAGGCTTAGCAATGGTCTCCTTGAAGGGGTACAGGTTGCACACCACAAAATCAACCTTGCTAATGTTCTGCTCAGCTAGATCTTTTTCGTCCGAGGGGATGTTGCGGGCAAGGATACCGCCGTGGACAGCGGGATGAAGGGTTTTGACACGGCCACCGAGCATCTCGGGGGCCTTGGTAATAGCAGAAACGTCCCTAACGAGAGGCAGAGGACATGAGTTAGCGTGCAGTACAAGGCGCAGCTAGAGCATTAAACACGATAGGAAAGACTGAAAAAGCAACACTATAGCGCCAACACCCCGAAAGACTCACTCAACAGCTATTCCAGCATCACGCACCATCTTGGCCGTACCGCCTGAGGCCAGAATGCGGACATTGTTAGCAGCGAGACCCTTAGCTAGATCCAACAGGCCAGTCTTGTCGTACACCGACAGGATGGCAATGGGACGAGAATCAGCCATTTTAAATCGAGCAAAAGAGCGCGGATAATACGCAAAAATTGAAAAGAAAATTGAATAATTTCTTTATAGAACTTCCGAAGCAAAGGATGACGATTGAAGCTGAAAAAGAGAAGAAGAAAAGGATGAGGAAAAAAAAAGAGGGACACAAAGTTGACGCAATTGAAAAAAAAAAAGAGGGGAGCTTTGTAGCAATGTACCAGTCAGATGAGTTAGAGCAGTTACTTTGCTGACCTCTCCAGACTTGGGAAAAGGGAAGGTGGGGTTAAAAATTCAATTGTTAAAACGCGGGCATCTATCGCTTCGATGGTGAAGGAGGGACGAGAAAGAAAGGCCTGCGTAAGTCTCAAACCTCTGGAGACATCTTATTGAGCACCACAGCAGGCTAAAGATCCAGTCAACGTCATGTATGTTCTCCTCTACGAACGCCATCTTCATTGCCCTATGTGCGTGCTTCCGTTCTTCACCGGAGGAAAAAAAGTCAAGTCCAAACACTTTCCGGAATCGGCCACTTCCTATTTCATTCCTTCAATTCCAACCCCAAAAAATGGGGGCTTTCACTAAAAGTTACCTAGTGCATCAAGGTCAAGCCAATCATCATCGGCCTGTATGTATAAAAGGAAGGCGCATTTTAAGATCATCCAAACTTTTTCCCTTGCTTGTCCAGACTTGGCAACTGCCTCGGAGCGCTTCAAAGGTGGCGTAACTCGCATTACACAAGGACAACAGCGACGACAACGTCTTAAGTACATATAAGGGACGACCTCGTACGAACACACGGAATGCACACCATATATACATGCATTTAATAAAATAGTGCGTGCTTCAGGCCCACTCATCATGGAGAAGGTCAACTCGAATGCATAAGCAATGTCTAACAATCACATACAGCATGCAGAGAAAGCAAGGTTGAGGTAACAGAGGAACTTTCAATACAAGAAAATAATCAAAACAACTCCTGGTGCACTAGTGTAACAAAAGAAAATAAGACAATATAATAAAACGACAAGACGACACATACGGCAGCCGGGCGATCGCATAGATACCAATACTAGCAATCAAGCCACCACCCTCGCTGGTCCCTCTGTCCTTGTTAAACTCTGACATAACCTCAAAGGAAATCGGCAGTGCATACGTGGTACAGAGACGAGCACGTCCTGCCTTTTTGCAATGAAAGCAAAAGGACCTATACTTGTAAACGAGATGATATTCCGATGAAAAAAGGAGAGATATATATATATGCGCAGTCAGGATATAAACCATGGCATTTCCAAGAAGTTTCGAAGCAGAGCGACCAGAACAAACTGACAGCATCAGCGACTAGGGACGAGGGGGACGAAGAGTGATAAGAAAGAAAAACAAAGAGACTTTGTGCAAATAGATTCAGAGCCATGTGACATCAAGAAACCGGAAAGAGTTAACAAAAGAGTAAAAAATAAAAATAAAATAAAAAAAAGGGAGCAAAAGGTGTGAACCCAGAGGTATACGCTGTTGAAACAAGGAGAAACACAGCATCCTTCAAGTGCATGTTTGTCATTGACCACCAAAGAAAGCGTGTTCGAGCAGGAGATAAAGATTTCTCTCAGGGAGGTGAAAGAAGAGATAAAGAGAAGGTCAAAAAAGCTCATGTGGGTAAAGCAGAGCATGAAATATGGTCGAATCTAAACTGCGCCGAATCTCCCTCGAAATCATCAAGACAATGGTCCCCCTCCAACTTAGTAAAAGTGGATTACAGCCTTACCACCCGCAGGTACAGCAGCCTAGTAGTTGACAACAGTTAGCATAATCGAATATAATCTAGCGAGGCATTCAAAAAACAAGTGAAACTTACAGTGCAACCGCCTTCCGATGAGTAAACGCCATTCTCCAGCTTGCAATCGCCGTTGACATCTCCAGTGATTTTGATGTTGAAGTCAAGCTTAGAAGTAGTAGTAGGAGTGTTGGGGAAGATTCCGATGTAAGTGATGCCCGAAGCGTCCTTGCCAACACCAATGTTAACAGGTGCCCAGTTACCGGCACTTTTGGTGGTCTGCAGATAATCCGGAATGCCCTTGTCCTTGGGCGAGTTCCAGAGGCAAGCTTCCTCCTGAGTGTAACCCTTCTTGTTGACATAGTACTGGGCCGAAGTTTGCTTGTTGTCCCAGATGTAATAGTCGGGACCGTAAGTGTTGGTCAGTTCGATACGGGCACCAGGGTCGGCAATAGCAGGAATGGTCATAGACTCGGTACCGGGGTAGTCGGTACGGCAGGTGGAGACTACCTCGTCAAGGTCATTCTGAATGTATACACCACCAGCGCCGGGATTGCACAGGGTTGAGTATCCATCACGGGTGAGCTCTAGGTATCCATCCTCGTTACAGTAGATACCACCAATGGACTGGCGGGTTTCGCCCTGAGCGCTAGGCCATTGCACCTTTTCATAGCCGGTGGGGCAGGCGTACGAGCAGAATGACTTCTTGGTGCAACCATCACCACTGATGGCGGTCTCGATGTAAGAAATCAACTTGTCAAAGATAGAGTAGTTGGGGGTTCTCTGAATACCAGTCCAGCCGCCAAGGCCGAGGAAGTCAATGGGAACAGCACCATAGTCGCTAGGGAACTGGGAGCACTTAATCTCACCACTGGGGAACTTGGAGTCCACACCCTTGCCGCCCAGGTAGGAGCTGCTATCGGAGGAAGCAGTTTTCTTGGGGGCGTATGTCTTGGTAGTCGTAGGACTATCTTCAGTGGCAGTAGTGGTAGTAGTGGTAGTAGACAACGTGACTGGTGTTTTAGAGGAACTAGTTGAACTCTTCTTAGTGTAGGCCTCGATGAAAACACCACCAGTAGATGATGTGCTGGAACTGGTAGGTTTCGAAGAGGGGGCCGGGGGCGGGACAAAGGTAGGCACAGATTCGCCAACAACACGGTAGTTTTGGTTCTCAAGACCCTCAGCGGCGGCATCGGCTGCGATGGTCTCTTCGCCCATGACATAGACGGTACGCGTAGGGCCAGGGACCCAGACGACCTTGTCTTCACGTTCAACCAGAGAACCACGCTTGTGCATGTGGCGATGACCGTGGGAAGCGGCCTCAGCCACAGAGGCCATGAGTGATAGGAAAACGGCGTGCTTCATTGCGACAGAGTAAGATAAAGACAGTGTATGTGTTTGGGATCGCAATCTATGGTGAGATATATCGGCACAGGCAGCGCGCGTTTTTGTCAGTAAGCCTATTCAAGGTCGGGGAGGATAAAGGACGAGACGCAGAAGAAAATGGGAAAGAGAAAAGAAAGTGGCCCCGTTCCTGTATATATGAGAGCCTGACAGGAATAAGAAAGCGAAGATTTTGATCCATCAGTCTTTTCCTGCCTCCTATGGTCCAGGATATCTCGCGGTACATCAATAAGGAATCATCGACATACAGCCTACATGTAGGGGAGAGGGGCCGGTTTGCAGCACTAGACAGCAAGCCCAGCCATAGCCAGGGCAGCCAGCTTGGTGGGTCATAACAAGGAAGCAAGTTAGACGAGAGAGGAAAAGGAACTCACAATCAGGGGAAAAGGACTATATTGCTGAGAAGATAAAAGAAGGTTTTACAACAGCAGAGTCGGGGGGAGAAGCGGACAAAGAGAGAAGCTTTCCAAGTATCAAGTCAGTAGAAAAGGAGTGTGGTAGAGAAGCCGTGAGACTTTCTCAGTTGGATATAGAAATCAAGCTTGGATAGGTGAAGAAAAGAAGGAAAGCAAGAAAAAAAGAAGAGGAGTAAAAGAAGAAGAAAAAAGAAAAAGAAAAAAAGAAAGATGCATGGTGGATGCATGGCGTTTAATGGGATCTGGTTGAGCGAGGCCTTGGCCCCGAAAGAGCCAGGGGAATATTATTAAGGCTATAGGAGACGACAGGACAAGGGGGAAGTGGGTGGTTAGCTGTCTAGGGTGTGAACGTATAGCCAGACTCGTCGTTAGAAAGATGGCATGGCATCTATGAATTTGCTCTGCTGTGGTGTAGGGCCAGCGAGCGAGGGACTTAGCCCGGGCATATTAGTAGGATTTTGCTGAAATTACAAGACATTGGCACTAAGAAAGTGCTTGCGAGGTTAGTGATGGCGCTACGCTACAATGATTTTCTTTCAAGAGCATTAGTTTCGGACTATGAGAAGGGTGCGAAGCTTTCTATCCCCAGGGCGGAATAGCTCAGGCACTAAGTCAGCCAGGGCTCTTTTGGCCTCTTTTCGGAGCAGGTAGCCCACTATAAAGAGCCTAAATTCAGGTACAGAGCAACGAAGGTGAAAGGAAGCAAGAAAATCATGAGGGAGACAAGTGAAAGGAAGATTGTGCAGCAAAATAGAGAATTAAAAATAAAAAATAACCAGGTTAATCAATCAAATATACAGTTTATCGATTCTTTATTTCTGACCCTGGTACCTTGCAGCCCAAAAAGCAAGCTCCGTCGCTGATTGGATAGAACTAGCTCAAAATAATTCGGAGACCCATTTTTTACAGGTGGCCCCTTTCTTTCCAAAGGAAAGAGCAAAAAGCGGAACAGTGTGGCTTGCAGCCAATCATGTGAGGCGATGCAGGAGAGTGTAAGTGGGAGGCTATGATTCGCAGAAAATAAAAACAAAAAATAGACAGAAAAAAGAAAGAATTCTCTCAACACGAGTACGAATATTAGATAATCAGCTCCCATCTCCGTGACTGCATGATCAAGGGACCCTTAGGCAATAATCCCATGGTAACTATTCACAATCAGAGCCACCCAAATGGCACGATATCAAGCCCGCAAGAAAGGGCGGCTTTGACTCTTGGCAGTAGTCCACTTCCATCACGTCTAGTCTGAGCTGCCTGGCCACATCACCCTCTCTCCTCATCTGTCCCACCATCTATTAATCCACCACTCGCTTTCCTTCTCCTCCTCTCTTTCACCCATTCTTCTTGCCTCCATATCTTCTTTTCACTAATATCTCACACTTCCTTTCTCTGCACTCTTTGATTTGCTTTCTTAATTCTCTTAAATGATCAACACA
>JAXASZ010000802.1:0-142769 GCA_038407095.1 Ceratocystis destructans
ATAAGAGTGATAGTCAGATATGGCATGGGGAAGAAGCAAATGATCAATGTATGGGTAACTGGTGGAAAGGACGGGGGATGAAGTAAGTGGTTGGCGTGGAGACGGCGAGTTGGTCGTAGAGATCGGTTATTCTTTTTCTTTTGGTATTTCTTGATTTTCCTTGATTTTTCCTTCATTTCCACCTGTGTTTTCCTCCCCTCCTTCTGTCGTCACTCTGCTGCGTTGGCGTTCTTTCTCTCTTATTCTACAACACTATTCTCGTTTGGTCTGGTGCTTACCACACGTATTCCTATATTTGGTTATTGTGCCTGAAGGGCCTTGCATCCTTATCGCCGTTCAAGTCGTCATCTTCCCACTAGTCTTTGAATTGGTATTGGCCCGTTTATCTGTCTGTATAAGTAGAAAGGCAGACGATTGATCCTAAATACAGAGCAGGCTTCGCCAAACTTCTACCAGCTGTCCAATGACACGCCGGTATAAGCCTAGATCTGGCACGGCACGGGAATAAGATAGGAGCAACAGTAGTGATGGATGGCACTTCGCGGTGACATCTGGAAACTAGACGAGCCGTGGTTACTCACACTAGAGAACATCATCACGAGATAGGATTGCCATGCAGAGACCTTTTTGAGAATACATAAAGTGAGCCATGACACACCTCTCGCCATAACCTGTGATCAAACGATTGTGATTTGGCATCCATACGAGAATATAGAATACTTGAAACATGAGGCAATGGCTTCGCTAGCTTGCAAGAAACAAAAAAGAAAAGAAAAAGATTGACGGAACGGAAAGGCAGGTAAGAAAGAGAACGAGAAAGAGCCAACAGCAGCATACTATCCCGGTCGGCTACTGGCAGCATGGCTGAGGCACAGCGGGCTTTTCCTGGCGCTAGAGGTTCAAAAGGCCCCTCTAAAGAGCCCAGGCTGCGATACAGATGCTGAGTGCAGACGCAGGTATGGTCCGATAGATATGACAGTGTAGTGTTGTCAAACAGCCGGACGTATTTTTGTGTCCTTGTGTAAAGACTACTGCTGGTGGAGGGGGTGGTCGTTTACCTATGCAATGACATTCATGGGACGGAGGCGAGCAGTCTGGAAAACAGTGTGGCCGACGCCGGGTGCTGTGTGCGGGTGTTTTCTAGGGCGCTGCTGCGAGGTTTCATTGGATCTGGTTGTACATGCCATGCTGATGGTGCTCCTTGAGATTGGCCCAACAGTACAGCGCGCTACGACAGAGTGTACTGCAGCGTATCTACTACAACATGTACGCCGATGGGTTTGGGATGCATACACAGCATAGGTATTTGGGAAAAAGGTGGCAGGGCGGAAAGTACTGAGTGAGTTGCCAGGAGGTTGTACCCAGCCTCAGCGTGGTCTTTGGATGAGGAATTTGCTACTGGTACTGCTGCTACCACAGCAGATGTGTACCTACAGCCGCTGCAAGCGATCTGTATACCAGTACCAAGGCTAGCAAAAAAAAAAAAAAAAGGTCACCTATGCATCTTGGGTGGCTGGCTTGATGTGTGGTAGACACAGCAAGCAGCAAGAATGTACACGTGTAAGTATGTACGTACATTTGTATGTAGGTGCACAGTGGCTTCATACAGGAACTCCAACACTGCTGCTGTGCACTGCTTGCATGTAGTCGTCGGGTGTCTCAGGGATGTCTTGGTGGTAGTCTTAGTTCATGATTATTTTGCCAGAGAGAAGATCGCCCTCTCCATGTCTTGATCTTCCTTTGTTTTCTCTGCAGCGCCCTCTTCTCTCTCGAGAGAGGCACCAGAACAAGATGAGGTCACTCGAGGTGATCAAAAGTCAGACTTGCAGAGAGGGAAAAGAGAGGGGTCGAGCATACATGGACGAGGACAAGGGTGTGTGCGTGTGCATATGCCTGTGCTTGTGCTCGTTAAAACGTAAGTGTCCTCGTTCTTCTCATATGCTCTTTTATCTCACCTCACCGTCTTTTCGAAAGAAATAAACTGAGCAAAAAAAAAGAGTAAGTGCGCGATAAACTCACACTCGATGACCACACGAAAAGGAAGAGAAAGCATAGCCATACAGATTTTCCCTCAAGTCTGAATGTTGTCTGATAATAGAGCTACAGAGAGACAGCCAACAGCAGGCATGTGTGCATGGAGATATGAGAGAAGAAGCGGCACGCGACTTCGAGGAGGAGGAGGAAGAAGAGGAGGAAGCGAGACCTTTTGACTTTTGGTTGGGAGGGGATTGCTGCAGCCAAGAACGTGAGCAAAAGGCTGCTTTCATAGATGGTGCCGTGCTATCTGACATAGGGTTGAAGAACATGGCTAGATAAAGTGGTGTCCACTGGACATTCTACATGATTATTGGGCCAATGGGCAGTCCCCGGGGTAAATGAGGCGATATAATGCTGGCATGTGTATATGAAGCGCAGCCAGTCAGAGCCTACGGATGCTGAACTACACGTAGGCAAAGGAGTTGCAACAATATGGATGGGCTGTATAGCTAAATAGCTATATGTATATGTCAGCTCACTTATAGCTATAATTATCTGTAAGGGTATGGCCTCGCCGGGCAACGTGGATTTGACTCCGGATGAGACAAAGTGTGATGTGATGTACTGCTTAAGGGTGGGAAACAAACGTACCCCTCTTTTGGATGTGACAGTCTTTGTGATTGGCAAGAAATATAGAACCCTTTTTTGTTTGTTCTCGTGTCATTGGAATGACAAGTCAGCCCGGGCGACGCTTCCGTGAGCTTTAGTGCTATGCGATTAGGGTTAAGGGCCCGAGTGCCATGTAAGTGGCCCTGCCTTCTCTTGCTACTGCTGCGGCCGGTATGCCTGTATTTTCTTCACCCCCCTCCTCACTCCCCCGTTATATTACCAAGTGATATTTTCTTCTCGCTTGGTTTTCCACTCTTCAATGTCTGTAGAAGCAGAAATAAGAAAAATTAATCTCGGCGCTTAGACTGCCATCTTGGTTGGTTGGTCGAAGCCTGTGATGCTCCTGCCATCTGCAGCCAATCATTTATCTGCATTTGGGGCCACAGACTTACATTGCAAGATTTACCTTTACCCCCTCCCCCTCCCGTTTTACGCTCCCTTCCCTGCTCGTCCAGGCTCTTTCCGTCTTCTTGCTTGCGGGCTTTGGCAAGGGTACATACAAGGGCCACATTTGCTTGACTTACAAGAGCACAAGATGCACGCAAGTACAAGCTGGTCTCAGCAAGACTGAAGGCAAGAGAGACAGGATTTGGAGGATAGGTTGGTGCTCTAATGTCAAGAGTCGTCCTCGTTTTTATTGCCTAGATAGGAAAAGAGGCAAAAAGAGAACAAACGAAGGAAGAGGTCTCTTTTGGGCCATAGCCTCCCCCCCCATTGCCCAGCCACCTACCTGGTTGATTCAACTGGGTGTCGTCCCCAAGCAGCCCTTATAAGAGGGATGGCTTGCTGTGGTGGCCCCAAGGCATGAGGCAACGCTTGTTCCAGATACCAAGCCGGTACGTGGTATGGTATATGCGCTGATGTATAGCCTACTTGTAGAGCCAGTCGGCCATGGTGTCTGAATGAAAGCCAGAGCCGGAGCCAGTCAACCTGTCTGCATATCTGGTCTGGTCTGACACATTGCACTGTAGGTGGTGGACAAGACTGAGACCAGGAGCAGAGGGGGAATGGGGAGAAGGAAAACAGCTGAGTCGCTGTGTTGGATGCGAGACCTGTGCTTGCATCTGTATCTACGTCCAAGTCATAGAAGATAACATGTGTGTGCAATTGAAAGTAAATCATCCTGCTCTATGCACACACATACACACACAAACGCACACGCACACACGCATACACGCACCCACGCACCCACGCACCCACGCACCCACGCACACACGCACACACACACACACACACACACACACACACACACACACACACATACACTAAATGCCGTTCTACTAGGCCTGTAAAGCATGGCCATGCCTCTAATGCACTACATACACGCAGCGCTCTGCATAAAGGTGCAAACATGAGTGCGGAAAAACAAACAAGCAAAAAATAGGACGGCCAGTCACTGCACAACCTGCAGACGGAAAGTCAGATCCGCGCGTTGTCTTATTGAAACATTGCTTATATTTCAATAATATTTCAATAGAGCGGGCGAGGGTGGCCTGGTAGGCTCTTGAGTGGTAGGATAGTCGGGGTTGTTTGCGGGTTTAGGACGATGAAGGGCCACAAGGAGCCATCACGGTATGATTGGGAGCGCCCACCCGGCGGCTGCAGTAGCAATGGGAGCAGGGAAGAAACATCAACAGCCGGGGTGAAGGGGGTGGAGAGGAGGCGCGAAGGACAGGAGGAACAGTGGGTGTTAGCTGTAGGCTATATTTGGATGGTAACCGTGGGCCACCCGGCCATTTACGCTCCACTCAGCGATGTAGAGCAGCTGAGAGGACTATGGCAGCATTGCGTGCTGCATCTGTTTGGCCGGGAGCGAGTTGTCTGCTGGCCGTTGGCTTCCTTCCTGTCTTTTTGCTAGACTGTGCCGCTTTGCCTGTGCTCGAGGTGCCGTTATCCTCCTGGGATTGCCATTTTCGTGTTTCTGCAGCTCGAAGGCAGGCCGGAGATTGAGCACTTTTGCCTGTTTGTCCTGCGTCGATAATGGCCCTGTCGTCTGCCCGGAGCAGGAAACGATGGCTATTGGCTGAAGGGCAGTAAGAGGGCAGGTAAGAAGACGAAGAGGGGGAGATGAGGGGGTGTTTGGACAGGACAATGACAGGCAGACAAGGGCAGATTTTGTGCGTGATTAAGGCATGAGTTGGGCAAGGAAGACGAGAGAGAGAGAGAGAGAGGCGAGGGGGAGGGGGGGGGGGGGAGAAGGGAAGGGAAGGAGAAATTCCTCCCGGAAGAGCCATGCAAGAGAGAGCAATGGCAAAGGCAGCCGAGTGCGTTGTTGCGGAAGTTAGGAGGCTGGAGAGAATGGAGCAGATATGGTGAGTAGAGTAGAGCCACCTAAGCAAGCAGCAGATGCAAGAAGCGCGTGAGTTGAAACGAAACAAAGGCAGATATCGAGATAAATGCGGAGGCAAAGACAAGGACAAAGACAGACAGAGACAGAGACAAAGGCAAAGACAGAGACAAAGGCAGAGAACAAGTCCAGAGCGAACTATGCCAATGCCCTCTCTCTCTTCTTTGCTTTTGATCAGCCTAACATGATAAGCGCCGCTGCATGAATTCCTTTTAGCCATCTTTTAATTCTTTTAAAAAATAGTATTGGCTGGCTGTGGGCGTTTTCAAAAAAGCTTCCATTTTATATTAATTTATATTAATTTACGTTATTCTACATTATTTTACGCCACCCTCCCCCCGTCCTCCACCGTCCTCCACCATCCTCTACTATTTTATATCATTTTTTCTACTTCTCGTCTCCTCTAAACCCCTGTACCTTTCCTGTTGAATCTGCATCGCATCTCTCTATATAAGAGATAAAAAAACTCTACTGGGCTGCTCTAGTTTGTACGTGTTTTATCTTCTGCAATATATCCCACTACGTATACGCATGTAAGTCTCATACGCCACTACCTCAATAACCACACCCTCTCTCTCTCTCTCTCTCTCTCCCTGTCTCTCCCTCTATGCCTCGTCCTCCTCACCTCCTACCCTCGTCCTCGTCCTCGTCTTCTTTCTTCCTCTAGTCTTGGCACCCTTGCTTCTTTTCTTTCCCATTCTTAGCCGTGTATCACTTATCCTCACTTCTACAGCCACTTCTATCTTCCTCCCCCCCCCCTCCTCCTCAATACTTAATGTGCTTCATCTCCTCTCTACGCGCCCAAGTCCACAGACATCGGAGCTTATAACACTTTTTTTTCTCCTGTCTCTTTTATTAATCTCTATTTTATTTCCTTTTTTGTTTCCCGTTTCCTGTGCTCATTAGTTAGGCCTTGCCTTCACTCTCTGACTTGCCGTGATCTCCCTCACTCCTGTTCGTCCTGTATTAACTTCACATCATCTACACTCTTCAACCAGGCTAGCCCCTTCTTTTCCTTGTTATACTCATATCTCTCCTTCTTCTTGTCTTCCGCACAGGTCCCCCGTCTCTACTTGTCTCAACATCTATATCACCAAGCGGGTCATCAAACACTTCCTCTCTTCTCTTCCGCTCTAGCGTCCTGGTCTCGTGTGCATCTTCTGTTACCATCACCAGCTTGCTTTGCCTCTTATGAGAACCAGTCTGCGCAAATGGTATATCCCCCCCCCTTCTTTCTGCCTCACAACTCTTTTACCGTGATTGGCTTCTGACTATCCCTTCTCTCTCTCGTTTGCTGTTTGTAGGACTTCCAGCACCATGGCTACCGTCATAGCCATTCCCCCTCTGGCTATGAAATGCTGGAGCGCGACGGAGTCAACAGGCATGACCCGTACCTCTCTGTGAATAAAGACGCCTATGTCTCCAGGCGTCCAGAGTCTGTGGTCACTGAATTCGTTGATGTTGACTGGATTGAGGACTATGATGACATGCCACTAGACCTGGACGACGAAGATGCTTCTAGTGAGTACGATAACTCGGCTCGCAATAGCCTGGACTCGGTATGATACTCTTCCTCCCCAGCCCTACTCCCTTTCCCCTTCTTAGAATAGACACATGCTAACCTTGCCTTCTCTACCTTCTCCCTTCCATCATAGGGTAGTAAAAGCATGACTACCGTCTCATCCTACGATGAGGCTTCAACCCCCAGATCAAGTGCAAGTCATGAGACCTTTGCTGCTGTGCACAACGGCAAAATGACTGATACTGAGGTGGTCTCGTTTTATTCCCGCCCTAAAATCTCCATTTCCGCACCCAAGGCTTACGAGGACTCCGCTGTCCATAGCCAGCCGGTAGAAGGCCCCCGAGGACCTCACTTGTTCCATTTGAACACCTCTTCCTTCCAAACGGAAGACTATGTCCTTTCCTTGTCTCCTCTAACTCCCTTGGCTGAGACCAAGCCAGCAGCTGATGGCCCCGCCGAAGGAGGAAGAACGTCTTCATGGCCAGACATTGAGTTCGAAAAGCCCTCAGTTAACACATTTGAAGAGTCAATTCACAGACAGCAGTCACGGATGCAACGACAGGCCACTAGAGACTACTTCACTAATGCCGAGCTAGACCCGCTCAGACTGGCCTTTTGGAGCCCGGAAATGGTGGCCCAGTCCATGCTCAATGCTGGTGTCGAGACCAGCGTTGCTCACAAGTTCATTGAGCACGACATTGACGGATCCATCATGGGCACGCTCAAGTTCCAGGATCTCAAGGAGCTAGGCATTCCGTCATTCGGCATGCGCACTGTGATATGGAACCAAATCAAGGTTTTGTGCTCGCTCAAGCCCACATCTCCTATTCCCTTGACGCCTATTGAGACTCCTGTCACCGCTATTCCTCGGGGCGTCTTTAGGGGCTGCCACCAGACCACATCTGGCTCTTCTGTCCCTGCTGCCTCCCCCTCTCTCACAATGAAGCAGCCAGGGCCGTCACGTCGCCCATCGCGGAGACTTCGCACGGCCCGCAATGCTAAGCCAGGGGCAAACGATATCATTTCACCGTTGGACTCTGTTTCCATCGTTGGCATTGAACAAGTCATCCCCAAGCCGCACCGCTGTGAAAAGGGCGAAAAGTGCCGCAAGTTCCGCAGACAGAAGAACTTGATTGAGCAATTCCGCCGAGAACATCCCGGGGCTATCGAGCTCGATAGCCAGCATCTGCTCATCGCTGGCGATCCAGGAAACCCAAGCACCGCGCCACGTCTTGACATTTGCTCGCCCATCACCCCTACAGTTGACTTTTGGCCCTCCACGGCCGATAAAGCGTCTGCAGTGGCAGCACGGCCTACTAGTGATACCGTTCCCTCTGTTGTTGCTTCATCGGATGTGCTGGGCCCCGGCACGGCTCCCTTGACACAGCCATACCTCCAGGCTGACCTCCTTAATAACGTCAAACAGCGCGATCCCCAGGACAATGTAAAGCAGTTTTTAGACTTCCAGAGGGCCCAAACTCATGCGTCGAGCGAAGTCCCTCCTACCCCTCCATTCGAGCTGTTCCCTATGCAAAGCCCCAAGCAGACTCAGCCCAACCATCTCCTGCGCACCCTTCCTCGGCTTGCCATACCCGGCAAGTCTGCTGCATTGCCAGCCCAGCAGCAGCAGCAGCAGCAGCAGCAGCAGCCTCTGGCATACCAGCGACACACTAGCATTGGGAAGAGTGGACTGTCTCAGGTGACCAACGTTGAGGACTCCCCGGCCAAGCAGCAACAGGCATCTACCAAGGACTCTTCGCAGCCTGCGACAGTTGGCAATGCAGCGTTTGTGCCGTACAGCATGGAAAAGGCCTCTCCTCTAGCGCAGGAGCTTGTCTCTCCGACCAGTGCTGTCGCGGATCCGTTCCGCTTTGGCACGCCATTTTCCGAGATGGATGTTCCCGTAACACACGTCTCCTCTGGCCCTGTAGCGCGTAGTGTCTCCCAGTCTGTGCCGCCTGAGATGAAGTTAAATCACAGCTATAGCCATGCTTTACCTGTACGCTCACAGTCCCGTGCCTCTCACCGCCGCCCTAGCTTTTCCATCATGCCGGCAGTTGATGAGGACCGGGAGATTCCTCCTTTCATGAAGTCAGGCCCTAAGGCTCCATTACCTGCTCGTGGTCCTAAGAGTACTGCCACACCGCAGCCTTCAGGCGCTACTCTCAAGGCCCCGCCGCGGTTCAACTACCCTTGGTCGCCTGTTGAGCGCAAGGTCCCCTTTGAGACTGCCATCCCTCCTGTAATGAAGCCTGCTGCTACTGCTGTTGCTCCCTCTACTACTCCTGCTACTGTCACTTCTGATGCTGCCGCTGCTGCTACTGCTGTTGCCACTGCCACTGCGCCCGCTGTTACAGCCCCTAAAGTTGATGCCAGTAGTTCCAGTGTTCACAGCGCAAGCTCCAATGAATCCGTGACCACTGCCACTGCTTCTTCTCTCACTTCCGTCTCTTCCACTTCTTCGTCTAGCTCTACCCCCGCCCCCCCTGCCAAGTCAGGCATCACCCACCAAGGGCCCATGAAAAAGCGCCGTACACACTTCCTCCGCCACGAGTGGCAGGACGGCTTCTTCACCCTTAAGGGCACGCGTTTGGCCATGCACAAGGATTCTGCCAACACACAGCGTACACTTGAGTATGTGGACATTGACGACTATGCAATCGCTTGTTCCTCGTTAGCGTCGCAGAGCAAGCTGGCTGCCAAGTTCAAAGCGGCCAGCATCCGTCGTGGCAGCAAGCCCAAAGACAACGTGGCCAATTTTAGTTTCCAGTTGGTGCCAGCTGAAAAGCAGTCGTCGTGGCATAGCAACAGCAACGGACTTGGCAATGCCACCATGTCGTCTGGCCCTTTCGGGGCCGCTTCAGGCAACCGCTTTAAGAAGCGCCTGAGCAATGGAATCTCCTTTTCTGCCGCAGCTCCCGCCACTCTGACCACTGCCTCGGCTTCGAGCCCAGCGACTGCCGCTGCCGCTCCGGAGCCTGCCCCTGCTGGCGCAACAAATGGCACGGGCAAGACGCACCACTTCGCAGTCAAGAGTAGACACCAGCAGATTGGCTGGATGCGTGAGCTGATGTTGGCCAAGGCAATCAAGCAAAAAGGAGAAGGCTTTGAAGTGCGAGTGAACGGCAACGCCATCTAAGACTCCAAGACACTGTTTTCTTTGTTTTTCTTTTTCTCTTTCAACTCCCTGTTATTGCTTCTGGCGTATTGTGTGCATCATATGATCGCGTCTCCTTTCCTTTCGCTTTGCTTCCCTTGTATCTTGCCTTTACTCTCTTCACGGCCTTATCCTTTATGTTCCGGTCTTTGAACCCACCGTCTTTATGATATCCTTGGCTTCTTTTCTTTTTCTTTTTCTTTTTTTCTTCTTCTTTTCTTTCTCGGCTGTCGCCGATTTGCGTGTGTATGAAAAAAACTTGTTTCTTTTTTCTTTTCTGGCCTTCCTGTTGATACAGCCTAGGGTCACCCCGTTGTTTTGCTATTCTTCTCTTTCACGCTGGAAGCCCCTCTGTTCACCGACAGACGATCAGTCTATCTACCAAGCAGGCAGGCCCCTTTGGTTATTAGCATGTTGCTATAGAGGAGGTTACAGTTACACGAGAGTAGTTCTTCTTGCCTTCCAGCTTCAACAGTGTATCACGATGTCTATCTTCGCCAAGTCGATGTAGTCGTTTTTAGCATTTTCATGTACATATATAGCTATTCTTACTAGCACTTCCATAAGCACTCCTTATTTATTGAAACCTAGCCCTTGACATCTCTTTACCCGTGTATCATGTGATATGCAGTCTCAGCTTGTACGTATATGTAGTTTCCTCAACGCGGTCGTCTATTGCTCGCCATTATATTGTACAGGAATGCCGTTGTTGGGCATCACACAAGGAACAGAAAAAGAAAAAAAATACAAATAGCCCTATGAAAAGGCATCAGCTCCGCCTCTCCCCGTTATCGCGCCGCTGATTGCACAGTGCTTCATGCTTTACGCAGTGGCAGGCTTGCGCAGGTTGTCAGGGTCTGTGGGCTCGCTGGCCACTCTGACAGTGCCGGCCAGTTCTTCGACCTTATTCCAGTTAATCTTGTACCACCAGTTCATGCAGTACTGCTTCTTCCCCTCAATGCCGTAGTCCGTCAGCCAAACATGCTCCCAAGTGTTCAGGCACAGCAGCGGAGTGACTGCGACACCGCCGGGAGGGACACTTGACTTGGCAGAGGGAGCACGAGTCTGCGTGCTCTCAATAAAGGAAGAGGCGCTGTTATTGGCGCCGAGAGTGTTCATGTCCATAGTCTGGGCACGCCAATGAGCAGCGGGGTACGGCGAGCCGGCGAGGTAAGTGTTCATGACGCGGTATTCGTTCATGGCGGTCTTGACTAGCCACACAAAGCCAGGTCCGAACATGGCCAGCGCCGTACCAATCATCTCGCGGCGCAGATTATCGATTGTTCCAAAGGACATTTGCAGGTCTGTCTGGAGCTTAATAGGCATCTCGGCCGGGTTGTTGCTCAGCATGCGGAAGAAAATGTGGTTGTTGTGGGCGGCCGAAGCGTAGTTGAAGATGTGGGCAGTTTCGGGATCACGAGCAGTCATGGTGACAATGTTCTTGACCTCCTTGTCGGCGAACTCGGTATCTACGGAGAGATTTTGGAGTCATCAGTAAATGAGATGCATAACCGGTTGCTACCGTACCTCCAGGCCAGTGTGGCCCAGGAGCCAGAACGACTTACCGTAGACGACATTCGACAGGTGCTCCAGGGTCATGTCCATGTAGCGGGTCCAGGCAATGTCAAGAGCAGCAGGGGACAGAAACTCTGAAATGCCGTTCTCGACGGGATAGTCCAGCTTGGGGAGTCTGTGCATGGCGGTCACTTCAGAAGTGCTGTGCATGGCTCTCGCCCTGGTGGCGGCAATCAAGGCCGCAGGGCGAGCAGCGGCCAAGGGCCGAGGAAGCAGCGACACAGCGCGCGGTATTCTCAGCGATGAGCGGAGCATTGCGAGGGAGCAAAGCGTAGCTGTGTGGTTGGACGGAAAGTTGAGGGCTGGGCGAGGTGAGGGGTGGTTTGCTACAGGTCCACAGCAATCGTAAGTCAAGACAGAGTCAGTATGTATCTGTAAACAGTAAGCAGCACCAAGGAGATATACCAGCTAGTTAGGGACACGCGTAGTCAAGGCCACAAATGCTAGCGCGCTCTCAAAGGTGATGTCAACGTCTACCGCTCCGACAGCTATCGTGGAAAAAGCTTTCCGCTAGCCGCCGTTGCTCCATTATCGACGTCTAGAGTCAACCATTTAGTGGGGCAGCCAAAATCAAAAACCAAGGATCAAAATTCAAGCAATATACGCATAAAAAAGAATAAACTTGGGTTCTCGCTTAAACTGCGCTTAAACACGGGCCTTGGTTCCAGACAAGGAAAGGAGGAGAGAGAGGTCCTTTATTCAGGGGAGCTTTTAGCACATGTAGACGGCATTTAAGCGCTAGAACAAAAAGGGGCAGCCCTGTGAAGGGGTCTGTGAGGGCTCAAGGAAGCCCCAAGTGTCAGAGCTTTTTCTTTTTGGGGGGGCGCAGCTTAATTGCAGCAAAGTATAGCAGCTATAGCACCATATGCTACATTTTGATCGCTGTATAGAGTGCTACTATACGCTGTATAGCATGCTACTATACGCTGTATCGCATGCTACTATACGCTGTATCGCATGCTACTATACGCTGTACAGCACACTGCATGCTGTATCCTGCGTGCTGCATGCCACGTCCTTATATGTGAAGCCCTCGTAAACGCCATTGTTTCAAGCCAGGTTCGCCAGGTCTAGACTATCGCCAAGTCTATTCCTAGCGGGGGGTCTATTTCTCTCTGTTCTGTTCCAAGGGCACAGCATTAAGCCATCCATCCCTTTTTGCTGGGCTATTAATTTCTACTGGGTGTAGGCGATCTTGCCAGTCTTCTTCGGTTTCTTGTCCTTTGTCCCCCTTTCCCTGTGCTCTTTCATCGTCGTTGGTCTTCAAGCGCGCTTCAGAGTGTGCATTCTTTCAACACTCAGTCAATTTAAACGCAGCTGTGCTGTGTTGCTCATATTGTTTCTATTGCGGCCCCTGGCGTATCAAATCTCCCGCGCCCGCCTTTGACTCTGTTGTTTTGCAGTCGGGCTCGTCAGTTAATTGCGGCTCATTCATGGTGGTCGTCGTCGTTCTCGCTTGCTCGTCTAGCCTTGCAGACGCCCATCTCACTCTTGCGCTTGATTGACTTATTATTTATTGACTGTCCACTTTCTCCTTCAACCAACTTCACCGCTCGTTCTCGTCCATCCAGCAAATTTCACACTTGCTGTTCTCTCTCCCTTCAGAAAGGCAAACAACAAAAGATCTAACCCCACAGACTCAGGCTAAGCCTGAAAGCGAATGGGCCCAGGCTTCTTCATACAGTTGACAAAGCTAAAGGCGGCCTTGTCTATATACTAGAGAACCAGGCGCAGTATAAAATAATCACAGACGCACTAAGCAAATGCAGGAGCCTCCGTTTTTACTGCCGCTGGAGGAGGCGATTACTATGACCCTCGGCCTCGCTGATACTGCCTCTGGCACTGGCGCTGCGCCCTCTTCCTTTTCCTCCCCACTGTCTTCTTCTTCCCTTTTCATCACCTCTTCCTCTGCTGACGCCGTTGCAACGTCGGCGTCCTCGACTCCTCAATATTTTTCTCCAACAGCCTCGCCAGTTTTTTCTCTCAACACTACCACTGCCACCACCACCACCATCAGCGCTGCCACGACTACTTCGACAACCGCCACCATGGGCCTAAGCATGTCCACCGCCTCAACGATGACTGCTGACATCAGCAGCAGCAGCAGCAGCACCACCACCACCACCACACCCATATCCTCGTCTGCAAACTCCAACGGCGGCAGCAGTCTGCTCATGCAAAAGCCCGGCGACTGCGAACTCCTAGGCTCGTTTGCACTATTTGTGCAGCTGGCCCTCGGCGCTCTTGCTATGATGTCGCTGGTATGGAAGCGCTATCGTGAACGGCCGCAACGCCCCGTCAAGATTTGGTTTTTTGATGCCAGCAAACAAGTCTTCGGCTCTGTGTTAGTTCACTCAGCCAACGTGTTCATGGCCATGCTCACAAGTGGTCGATTTTCAGTCAAACTGCAACCGAGAACCATGTATCACATGCGTAGCATGCTCATGCGCCGTGACGACGACCCAGAGGCCTATCAGCCTAACCCGTGCTCGTGGTACTTGCTGAACCTCGCAGTAGATGTGAGTGACACTTGCTCCTTTACCCCATTTGACCTCCGCATTGACTAGTTCTAACCATTGTGTTCTTGGTGCTACAGACAACCCTTGGAATTCCCATTCTCATTGCCCTGCTCCGTATCTACACCGGCATCGTTGCCAGAACGCCTCTTGGCAAGCCTCGCGAATCCATCCAAACTGGAAACTATGGCTCGCCGCCCAACGCTTGGTGGTGGTTCAAGCAGTCGATAATCTACTTCTGTGGGCTCTTTGGTATGAAGGTAGTTGTACTCATCATCTTTGTGCTCTTTCCGTGGATCGCCCACGTTGGCGACTGGGCTCTCAGCTGGACTGAGGGCAACGAAGAGCTGCAAATTATTTTTGTCATGATGCTCTTCCCGCTCATCATGAACGCCATGCAGTACTACATTATCGATTCCTTTATCAAGAAGCAGGATCCCAACCACCACGCCCATGACTCACTCGGCCGCCATTCGCTTGTCCCCAATTCTGACGATGGTGATGACCGTCCTAGTGACGATCTATCGACTGAGAACGAAGAGGATGTTGCTGACCGTCACCTGTCCAAGTCCAAAACTGGCGCTGGCAGTGGCATCAAGACGGACAATGACGAGTACGACCCAGCAAGAGACGGCGATACTTCGACCATATTTGGCAGCAGCTCGGACCACAGCCAGAATACATCGCCGTTGTAGCATCTTTTTTTTTGTCACTATATTTGCGAGCCTGACATATATTGCCCCGTTCTATTATCTCTTTTTTCTCTATCAGGGTGGCTTGTGTTCTCATTCTTGTCTTTGTCTTTGTCTACTTCTCCTGGCTCTCTCCGGCTTTCTGACATTTCCTGTTGCCTGGCGTTTTCTTGTATAGCTTATTGGACCACATGTTTCACCATCTCATCGTTATCATTGTTGCTCGGTGTTTACGGCGTTTGACTTTTATCTTTTTTGCCTTGACTTTTTTGCTTCTTTTTTTTCTTGCTTTCTATATCAAGCTTACCAAAGGCCATCCATCCATCCATCCTGTTATTTAGCTAAGCCGAGATGCCTCTCTGCAACTCAGAAAATTATAAACATGATATTCACAATACATTGCACAAAGCCATATTTCAAGCCTAGAACTTCACAAAGCTACACTCAACCGATGATAAGCCAAGCGCCATCTCCTAGATTCGAACAATTCTTGCCTCTGCCCTATGCACCCACCCCATTCCTAGCCCACAGTCATGAGTGCTCGACTCCCATTTAACCCCTCGTGCTGCGCCCTGTTTCGGCGTCAAAAAAGAAAAAAAAAAAAACATTAAAAGATAATAAGAAAAAGCTACAAGCCTGTCCTTTGATTGTCCCTTTGGAGTGCATATTAACCTGTGTGCACATCCTTCTTTTGAAACGTGCCCTGCATCGGTACAAGCAATTGGCCCGCCAATAAACAGCCTGCACGTCTAAGACATGGGATGGGGGGAAGAGGAAGGGGTAGACAAGGGCATAGCATAATAAGCATCTGTTGAGTTGAAAAGAATCCTTGGTTTTATCTCCCTCTTCAACTATGCCTTGCGCCTTGCCATGCATGTGACTTCGATACTCACCTCACATATCACCGTGAATTCCCATTAAACCAATTTAAATTCTTGTCCATTATGTCAGAACATTCGACTCCAGAAAAAGGAGAAATACAAAAAAAATGATAGCGAGTCCATCGCGTATAATAGCTGTCAACAAGAAAGGCTAAACAATCACCCAAGCAAAAGACTAAGAAACAAATAGCTTGACAACGCGCCAACGCCTTTCCCTTCCCTGTAAGTTGTAAAAGAAAACAAGATAGAATCATCAAGTATCCCTGGCAAGTATAAAAATAAAAATAAAAAAGAGAAGCCAGCAAAAATCAAGGCTGAGAGCGGGAGATGCTCACTCAAAAAGAAAAACTCGAAATCCAAAAGAAATCACATGCATCGCGTAAAAGTTCCAGTATGCAAAGTTTTAGTACAGCGTCAATGTAGTTAGCCGGCCCTCATGCCCGGGAACTAATACGCTGGAAAAATAAAGCAAGGCTAAATCTCTATTGCGTCGGCCAAGCCGGGCTGGGTCGGTTAGGTGCCGGCGAGGTGTACATTCCCCCATTCAAATTCTGACCATTGCTGGCATACAGCTCTTGCGGTGGTGCACTACCTTGACGCTGAACATCAAATCCAGTCATCAAAGGCTGTCTTTGCTGGTTGTTCTGAGGCCCAGACGATGTTCCTGGGCGAGAGTTGCCCGAGTTAAAGTCAAAGCCGCCCGCATTTTTCAAGCCGCCAATATCAGTTGACGCGCCGGTGGGGTTGTATGCAACAAATTTGCCCGGCTGAGATGGCTGCGATGAATATACTCCGTTCTGTTGGGCTGTCACGCTACCACCCTGGCCACTGTAATCCGCAGCAGGCATCTCAAACACATCTGAGTGACCTCCGTAAGTATTAGCGGGCGTAGTGTGCGTGTTCACCGCACCATAAGCGTCAGTTTGCTGTTGGTCATACGGGCCCATATCGCGGGCGTTCTGGTGGCCATACCCTTGGTCTTGGCTGTATCCGGCATTGTTATAGGACGTGGTATGGGACTGGGTAGACTGTTGATAGGAAGGATTGTCGTAGTGGAACGCGCTCTCTTGGGGAGACGGGAGGGCGTTGTTTGTACCGTAAACGCTATCATAGGCATTGAAGTTTGAATCGCGAGATTGGTCGTAGCCAAGCTGTTGGGGTTGATGGGAAGAAACATTCTGGTAGCCATGAGTTTGGCCGTTCTGATATCCGGTGTCGACAGGAGTGTTGAAAGCAGAGTTATTCTGCTGCGAATAAGGATCATTGCCCGGAGCTCCATATCCGTTCATGCCTCCTTGCTGATTGTTAAATCCGGGAGTACCACGACCAGACTGGCTACCATAGCCAGGAGTACTGCGGCCTACTTGGCTGCCAAACCCAGGAGTGTTGGAGCGAGAAAACGCGGCTTGAGAGTCATATTGGTTGGCAGGGGGGGCATTGCGATAACTATCAGTGTTTCCGCTGGCATTATTGGCGCGAACAGCAAGTCCGGATGCTCCAGCACCAACTGCTCCAGCTGTGCCAAGAGTACCAATAGCAGCGGCGGGAGCAGGAGTTGCACCAGGTGCAGGTGTAGCAGAAGGCGATGGTTTGTCAAGATGGTCCATTTCAACGCCGCCTTGACCATGGTCGAGGGAGATCTTTTTAGTACCAGCATCATCCCATGTAGGCATCGCCGGCAATGCATCTTCATTCCCACTCTTCTTACCCATATCAAATTCAGCGTATTGGGGAGGGCCACTTGCCGGAACAACAGGAGGTGTCGAAACAGCAGGTGTCATATTGTAAGCAGGTGCGACATTAGGTGCCTTCATTTGAGGCTGCATTTGATATCCGGCATTTTGGCTGTGGTTGGGGGGTATAAAAGGATCGTCGAGATACTTGTGTTTCCGCTTGTTGTCGGGGCTCTCACAGCAGCCCATACAGTTACCACAGCACTTAAGGCAGTAGCAGCACTCGCAACAGCATGACAAGCCACAGCAAAGACATCTAACTACACACCAAACAACACTGAGGATCATGAGGGTGCCAAAAACTATCAACCCGATTACAGGCCATCTGAGTTAAGGTTTGGCTGTTAATAAACGCACTCTTCCTGTCATACTCGACATCATGTCTTTTTTTTTGGAGACTTACTTGCACCAGGACACGCTCATGCAGTTATCCCAACTAGAAAGTGCGGTTTTTAAATCGGAAACGCCATTAGAAACATCGTTGGCAGTATTGGAAATATTATCGATGGTGTTAGAAAGGTCGTCAACGGTGTTCGCATCCTGTCTTCGCATCAGAGCGTTAACGATGCCCTCTGAAAGAATTTCCCACGTAGTTCCTCTCAGACTCCTCGCCATTGCGAGGTCTATAGTAGGCATTGTGTCGACAAGGCGTCTAGTGACGCGAGTGGGAGTAAATAGATTAGGGGCGCTCGAATCTCCCAGTTCAAAAGGTTTCTAAAGGCAGAATAAAAACTATACGTATGCTCTATATATCTGCGGAGCGCATACAAAGGTATGTATAGTAATTAGTAGGCGAAAAGACTTGAGGTTGCGCTTTTGAGCATGTGTTTTCCGGTTAAAATGGGATTCTGGTTCCTAGAGGCGATCAGGAACAACGCCCCACGGGCTGAAGATGGGGCTCGATTGTGGTGGAATTGATTCAGGAACGCAACGACACGATAGGCAAACTCGGTACCAACGGCAAATATAAAATAGAAAAGATGCAGGACGACTCGAGTAGCAAGCAGTTAGACAAGTCCAAGTTAAAGGGAAATTTCAAACAAATGGCTTGTTTGTGTTGGCCAAGTTTCCAATAATAGTACCAATATAAGTACAGGCAAGAAATAATGTTACTGGGGACTGAAACTGCCACTAAGCGATACCAACAGTTCAGCCCTCTCAGAAGTCAGGTGGAAGATGAGACAGTGGGTGCCCCGTGCCTTTCTAAGAGCCCCTTGCTCAACCTGTGACAAAAAGGGAAGACAGAAGACAAGACAGCGAGACTGGCTAGGAAATCGGCGAGCTTAGCAAAGCTCAGGCGTATAGCAGAGGTATAGTTGGCTGGTTGATAGACTGTAGGTGTAGGATACGGCCGAGAATTTGCGTCGGTGTAGTATTGTTGTTTTTTTTGGTTGTGGCTGGAGGATTGAGAAGATGATATATGAAAAAAAAAATAGGACAGAAGCAATGACAGGATTCTCTAGGTAAGGGTCGACAGGGGAAGGAGAATGAAAAAGATAATGTTGTGGCAGGCGAAGTAGATGTTGAACAAAGACAGTACTGTCGACGAACACGTCAAGCCGACGTGAGATTTTCAAGTTTGAGATTGAACACAGCGGGAAGTATTGGGAGCCTAAGAGAGAAACCGCCTGTACCGAGGGTGTGAAGGAAAAAACAACGAAGGAAAAGCGTATAAAGAGCGAAATATAATGATATGATAAAAAGAGAGAACAAAGGGGATAGCTCAAACAAGGTCAAGCCACCATGAGGTCGAATACACAAAGAAAGAGGAAAGATGATGAAAGAAGAAAGAATAACGACACCAGAAAATCAACAGCGTGAGAACAAAGAGGGCCGTAAGTAAGAACGAATGGAATTGGGGAGAAAAAAAAAGGAGATGGAAGGAGGAGAAAGAGAAGATGGGCATAAATTTGAAGAGAAAAAAACAAGACGGTCAGAACAAGAAACAAAACTGGAAGGAGCAAAAAGGTGGAATTCCATACAACGGCGATTAGGCAACTACTTTACAGCTCCACTTGGAAAGAGCAAGAGTGGGAAAAGCAATTACGAAACAAAGGAAGACGAGAACAGCAAGTAGCAACACACAGTACGGAGAGTAAGAGCAGAGCACACGCAACAAATGCAGGAACGGTTGGCAGGCTGCAGCAAAGGAGCCCCGGCCTTGACCCTGTCCATATCTTCCAGATGGATTTCAGTGCCAGCAAAGCATGGAACGCAATGTACAAATTACCTGTGAACAAGCTTCTGATGCTTGCTGGGAATAACAAAATGTACGCAGAAACAAGTAATTACGTATTACCGGCGTCGTCAACCTGGAGGTGTTATATGCCCAAGTATACTAGTAAAGGGCTTCGTAATCGATTAAAACGGGGCGCTTCTCGGAACATTTGACGACAATGGAGCCAGCATTAAGATGCGCTACATCTGCTAAAGAGCTGCTAACAAACACTAAAGAAGCTAAAGTCCGCTAAAATAGCAGGTGGTATAATACTAGGGTTCTTTTTCTGCTAAGCCAGCCATAAGACACCCACCACTTTGGCCATGGTTAAAACTATCACTAGTCCGTCCTTCTAGGTCCTCAGCCCCTGAATACCCAGCCGCTCCGATGCCCCAAAAAAAAAATAGAAAATAAAGAAAAAAAAAGTCCATTCTAGCAAGGGATATAAGAGGAGTGATAGGAGGCGTAGAAGAAAAGGGAGATGGCAAAAAAAGGTCTTTCTTGTCCCCTTTTAGAAAGCTAGCCATTATTGATTACCTTGAATAAGGCATGGTAATGCAGCCGAATACAAGGCATAACTTTCAGTGGATTGCATCCTAGCCACACACACACACCGTCAGCGTCATTTACACAAATCAATACCAATATAGAAGCTCCCGCAGTGCGGTCTACAAAGTCAGCCAAGTCTTTATTGTTAGTACGTTAGACGGATGGAAAAAACCCCCAATTAATTTATCTCACATATAGAAGTCTACAAATAATGCGGTGATAGGTCTACATGGCGCTCAGGCACTATAACTTGCATGATAAACAAAACTGAGTTCTCGTTGTTTCCCAAGTCAGGGAAGAAACGGCCTTGGTTCTAATCCAGAAAAAAACTTCTTTTTAGAAAAGAATGCAGATTGAAATACAAGCCAACATCAAACACATCTTCATCAAACTCAAGGTGGCTAATGCCTATCAAAATGCAGTCCTAGGCTGTGTCCCCTTCAAGAAGATTAGGGCATGTTTTCCTGTATTCCTAATTGACACCAAGATACAACCTAGATGAGCTGCCTCACTTTCAATTGGTGAGGTACATATGGGAATAAGGATGTACTCCGTGAAGGCCATTTGGGTACAGCTTCAACAAAAGTGGCGTATATCCGGTATAGAAAACTCGACAAGTATACTATGTTCCCCACCCTTGGCTCCGTCGCACTTGCTGTACCTCGTCTCTTGGTAAGCTTACGGGGTAGCTTTTGATAGCGATCGGCCCAAAGTAGTAGCTGGTCTTTGCATCAAAGGCAAGCAATAGGGCCAAATTAGCAGTAGATTGACTAACGTCACCACCATTTATGGGGGGGGGAGGCTCGTTTAAGCTCTTTTTATTTTAGTAGAGCTAGTCAAACCATACCTTTGTGCAGCATAGGCTCAGATAAGCAAACTCAGTCGCTCTCGGTCCTCCGAAACAACTACTACCCGGTGCATCCAGCTAACCACAAGTCACTCTGCTAAGACATTATTTCAGACATAAAATGAGATTTGGAAGCAAGGTTAGGAAGAGCCCAGTTGGCAATTCCCACCAGAAGTAGGCTTACGCTCTTGAATAACGAGCTCAACAACGCCAAAAGCTGTGGCATGTTGATCAGTCGACGCTGCGCGAAGAACCTTGCGCTAGTGGTCCACTTCACTTTCCCTATAAAGGCGCAGTCCAAGACATTCGGAGGTTTCTTTCTCTTACTGCATGTGCCCAGCAGCAATAGAACTAGCACACTGTGGCCAGCCCGGGCGTTCTTTGTAGCGGGTAAAATTCGTATACACAATATGTTTCGCATTCTTCACAGCGAGATACAATACAGTACGACTTTGCAGCACCTGAAGGCCCAGCAACATATATATACATACAAGGGAGATAAAAAGTTGGGATCATCCCGCTTCTGGGGTGGAAGATCCCTGGGATTGCACTGTTATGGATGAGCTCTTCCAAAGCTTAGGGAGACTTTCTGCTTCTGCACTCCCGCCACTAGTCATAATGGTGCTTGTTGAGAATTCGAAACACAGAACGACGGTGAATTCTTGTCTTGGGGCGCAGGCACAGTAGAGGATTACACCATAACAAAGCATAGATCGATGTTAGCACTGTAAAGGCGACAGGTTGCAGATGAAATTTTGATGGACACAGTGAGTGAATAATCCGAGACTTTGTGAGAAATAGGAATCTGAGGAAAAGAGAAAGGCGATGGGGAAAAGGAGACAACGGAAGCCGACGGCCTAGTCTTTTATTGAGAATGAAGCTAGTTCTGGCAGATGTTCACTAGGGATACCGGATTAACTGGATGGACAATATGGCGATGGTGATAGCATTACAACGCTGCCTTGGGACATTCCCGGCAAAAACCCGGTTAAATATATAGCCGTTTCAGCCACTCTCCACTATTTCTAGCTTATTAGTCCATACGTAGGTCGTTTATGCAAGCCCGCGACGTTATAGAGGTCGTCCCTAAAACGGACAATGTGGCTGGTGCTTCCTTGTATCATCCATTACGGGCAAAATAGATGACCTCCAGCAAGGTCTGAACGTAATCCAAGTTAAATCCAATCATGAATTCATAGCGAGCCAGATCATGGGCCTAGATGGGGACGGCCCTGTTTTCTAACTCCCCTCGGTCCCCCACCTCAACATTACAGTGTTTTAGATTCCCGAGAAAAAAAGAAGAAAAAATCATTTATAGCTTACGTACCGTGATACAGACGGAGGACAGGAATAGATAGCTCTTGTTCGTGCCACCCTTCTGTCGCTATTTTGAACTTCCAATAGGCTTATCCGTCGCTAAGCACAAGTGATGGGCGAAACAAGAGGCGGGGCGGGGCAGCAGGCAAAGAGAAAACACTTCGATCGAACATGGAGGGAAACAAGATCAGCTAGACGTGACAATGTAACCAATCTATAGGGCCAACATCCTCAACCTCGGAGTGGCCCATGAGTTTTATTGCATCAAAGTAGCCTTGGCATGCTGACTGCGCTTTGCTAATTGTCCATCATGATCCAACTCAAAATAACAATCCATAGGGAGAAAAGCTTGCTTTGTACAAAACATGGTATACTATGCTAACTCAAACGAAGGGTAATGTTACAAGACCAAAAAAGCAAATAGCCATAAAAAATTCAAAATGAACGCAAAAAAGAAGAACACTATATGTTCTTTGGCGAGAAGGGAATCCAAGACAAAGAGGGACGGAAATAGTAGAAATAACAACTTGACAGTAGATGCTCAAATACCCGGCATTCAATTCAACCAACGTCTTCACTGCATCACGAGTTACACGTAGCCCCCGGTCTGCGGGTCGCTGCTAACTTGACAGCGTAAAAAATGAATCGCGACACCCATTACTACCATCGCCGCCTATTTTCCTGGAGGAGGACCTGTTGGGGGGGCATAGTCGCCGGTGTAGGTAGGTTGCGGCTGCTGTAGGGGGATGGCTCCAGGCTGACCCCACGCCTGGTTTGGTTGTTGGCCATAGGCAGGCGGGGGTGGCGGAGCATAGTATCCGTTCTGTGGCGCGCCTTGGTTATACGTCTGGTGGCCGGGAGGTATATTCGCGCTGTACTTGGGAAGAGGCGCCATCCAACCTGTTCCGTAGATGGGGCGTGCGCCATGGCGACGGCGACGGCGCGAGTTGATGCAGCCGATGAGCATAAAGCAGATTATAGAGCAAACAACGATGACTGCGAGAGCGACCCAGCGACCCCAACTGTGCCAGTTTGAATCGTCGCAATCATAAAGTCCGTCATTCCTGTAGTAGCAGGTTCTAATGAGAAAAGAAAGATGTTAGCTAAGCCAGTGATAGCGACCGGTGAAAGCGTAGGCGACGTGTGCATACCGTCGTGGCTGGAGAAGATTTAGCGATGGCATTGTTTTGCGCTGAGTGTAGAGATTGGAGAACTGCGTATCCTATTTGCCGTCTTCGACGTCCTTATGGCGGGAGAAGCTTATTTAAGCTCAAGAAGGGTGGTCCGGGGTTTAACGAGAGCTTGGTGCGAAGCTGCCGATAACAGTAGAGGGGCAAGTGAAATGACGAAAAAGGTTATAGCAGCAGATATTTGGGAGAAGAAAAGAAGTGATGTGAAAAGAAGAGAAAAAAAAGAAGAAAAAAAGGGCGAGCAGGCTCAAGGTTGCGCGGGTGTTGATGAGATGAGAACAGAAAAGCAAAAGCTGCTTGATTCCTGGTTGCGTCTTGGAAGAGATACCGCTAGAGAGATGGGGAGGGCAATTGTCGCTTTTGTACTCAGACTCGGAGTTTGTGGAGCAAGTATAAAGTAATAAAAACGGACACAACAAGTTTCTTCGTATGCTACGAAAGATCCAGAGAAGAGCGAGACAACGAAACTATCAACGGAAACGGAAATGGAAATACAGCAATAAGTACGCACTGGGAACAGCACTCCAGAGACGGGCGAGTGGCCTTTGTGGGACTTTATATACATACCACATTGCTCGTCAGCACACGCCCAGAACGAGAGGAAAAGAGGCTAAAAGAAGCTTATGGAAAACTTGCCGCTACTGCCGGATGTACACATAACAGTCCACTATTTTTTATATCATAGCTCACGTGCGATCGAGTCTCTCGATGCTGTTTTGCCTATGAATTACACACACACTCATCCATTTCGTCCGGGCACATAGCTATTCCCTCCCCCTGTTGTGTCATGCCATATACCATACCACTCTATTGCAGTTCAAATTCAAGCTCACAACAAAAGCAAATGCCCAACCCCTCTCGTCAACTCAACCCAAGCAGGGATGTGTTGCATGAGTGACGACGACAGCTAAGCAATACATCCCACAACAACTAAACGAACACAGAGATCAAAGTACAGATCACAAACACATATGCACATCTACCTAGCAGCCTGTAGGGCCGCATTGTAAGCTTCCGCAACCACGAACTTAAGTGTCCTGCCGGGCTCAGCGCGCCACCTGCCTATAAGCACTTGAGCCAAGCCACACAGCATCACGCCCTCTGTTTTTTAGCTTTGTACCTGTATTGCCTTGCCTTGCCTTCTATAAGGCTCAGCCAGTTCCTTCACTGTACATTTTGTGTTGTGGATTTGTGCATTCTCTCCTTGTTATTCTTCCTCTTATTAAATCACCACCCCGTTATACCTAGTTCAATACTGTGCATTTCCTCGCCTCGTGCTCAATCTTATCTTCTGTCCAACTATGCCACTTATCTTCATCCCACGATCAGTTTTGACGTCATCAGGGTAAGCACGCTCTGTGTTCTCTTGGCCTTGGCAAAAATCATTTTAAACCCTAATTCTAGTATAAAGAACAGCACAGCCACATTCCCCCAAGTCTACGCGTGTTCAATGCGACGCCCTGCCTCGCCTCTCTTTTAAGCTTTATTTCTCGTGCCCGTGACGACTTGCTTTGATGCTCCCAGCCCCTTTCTTCTCTCCTCCCCACTGTATCAATCAATGCATCTGTAGAAGCTTGGACAACTTTGATTTGTCAACTACCAGCCAGCGTTATAAAGTCGAATCCCAACAATTCACAGGCCATATACTCGTTTTCAACCACGTTTAAAACACCCACATATAGAGCGAAGAGAAGGATACAAGCACGTAGGCATTGGAAGAAAAAAATGGAAAAGAACTTGATATTCAGCAACGTGATACTGGAACAGCTGCCTAGTCGAAAAACTAATCGTCATACGTTTGTGCGAAAGTTTCCTGGCAAGCAAGCAGAGACCCAATCAAGAAACGCTTCTTGATATGTCATCTTTAGCTTAGTCTATGCCTCGTGATTATTTAGACTCAGACTCTGGGGTCTGAATACAAACTCAGCACTTGCGCTTACCGCACAAGACGGAACGGATAAAAGGCAGGGAAAAATGAATAGTCAAAAGCAGCAAAAACAAAAATAGGGCGAAAATTTGGTGGTCATGTAAGGTCGGGCTTATATGTCGTCTTCAAGGAACTTATAAGTGAACTTGAAATCAGCCTTGCGACGGTTCATCCTATCACACGCAAAAAAAAAAAAAGGAAGAGAATTATGTTAGCCAATGATGAATACAGGAAAGGACAATGTGCATATGCAACGGGTATGGGAAAGAAATAATAAGGGAGAGGAAGAGAAGCAACAACTTGGGCGCAAAGTGAAACCAAGGTCGTATCCCTCCCCTCGCTTATTAGAAATCAACCTACCATGTACTCTCGTAATCGAAGAAGCGATATGTGCCCTGCTCGTACTCTTCTGTGATGCTCTTCGGCTCCTCATGACGCTGGAACCACGTCTGATATTGCTTGTGGAATCTCCATGACTGGTCCTTGAGAGCTCTAGCTGCCATGTACTGGTGCATAGTACCCTGGCGGTAGTAAAAGAGGTAAAACAGGGTATCCGTTTCTAGCCGAGAATATAAACGCGGGTTGTCGAGAATGTCAAGCGGTTGCGTCGGGTAGTTGGTCGACGGCGAGCTCATCGGAATCTCCGGTGTGTAGTGTTTGGCCATTTCACTATCCATGGCTTTTGGTGCTTCGCGATGACTTGCTTCAAGTAGGCGCTGCGTGGCAGGTGAGTTGGCAGCCATAGGCCGCGCTTTCGTTGCCTCGTAGCTTTCCAGTAAATCTTGGAGGGATGCAGGGAGATGGTAAATTGATTCTTCTTCAGCACGATCCGCCGTAGTCGATCCTGTGGTCTTATTGTTGTTGCTGCTATTCGCGGATATGCCATTTGTGACTTGTGCCGATTGAGCCGCTGGTGTCGGGGTTGACGTGGGCGCTGACGCAGAAGCAGTAGTAGCAGAAGCTAAAGGTTGCGTGGGCGCTTTTGCCGAAGATCCCGTTGCCGCCGCTGCTGGTGGGGGGGAGGTCGTAGATGCAGTTGCTGCTAAGAAAGATTACGTTACATTAGCATGGTCACATGTCACATATATGGATGGCATCGTGAAAAAGAATATCACAATTCGACGCACGGAAAGAAAAATTGCCCTCACCTATTGATGGCTCCGCTGCATCAGAGACAGAGTTAGAAACGCTTGTCACACTCTTTGCCAGACGTGATGGTACGGTCTTTGGTGTTGACTTGGCGGAGTTGATGCCCTTGGACGACGCTTCAGAGTGGGATTTCGTGGACTCTGCTACGGGGTGGGAAACTGAGACTGCAGGGGAGCTAGTCGCACTTGATTTCAATGGGACCGACCCTGGCGGCGGCGGTAAGGGCGCAATTCCAACGTTATTCTTGTCGTTTGCCGCCGCCGCCGCCGCTGCAGACGCATACTTGAGACCTTCTCCAGCCAGCCGAGTCGGCACAGATGCTGGCTTCATATTGGCAGTTGAAGAAGCAGATGATGATGGTTGCGGCGGATGTAATGTGGCAAGCGTTGGCAATGGTGACTTGAGCTGAGCTGACACTTGGCGTTTGTTGCTAGTTTCCGAATTACGGTTTTTGCTCCCAGCTTTCAAGCTTTCGATAATAGCTTCGCCCGGAGTAGGCCCATCATCCTGTATGGACTGCGTATCTTGTGAAGACCCTTTGTCATTGTCCGCAAGGTTCATGCCAAAATTATCTTCGTCGGCGTCAAGATGCAGGTCGTCATAGAGTTCTTCGTCTTCTATGAAATCTGGACTAGAGTTGTCTTGAACGTAATACCGAATAGACTCTTCAAGATCGGTAACTTGTTCTGTCTCAATGCCGCCGTTCTCCAGCGACCGACGTATCAGCTCAAGCTTCCCTTGATGCCATTTATGTCGCTCAATAATCTCTTCAATTTCAGATATTCTTTCGGCTTTGGAGGCATTGTTCTTGCCGCGTTTTATCGTTGCTGAAAGACTTTCGCTCTCGACTTCCAAGGCTTCGACTTGCAATTCGAGGGATTCGACCATTTCCCTCAAGAAGGCACCGGCTTCTTCTTTGGCTTTCTCCTTTGGATCGAGCTTCGCCGCTGCTGATAATCCTTCTTTGGAATACGCCTTTGTCTTCATAGCCTTCTCAACGGCCTTGAACTTTTCCATTTGCTGTAGTTTTGTGTGTGAATTGTTAGTTTATCATTTCCGCTTCTTCCTAATAGCATTCGGCATTCAGGACTTAGCGCACCGTCTCAATCAATTTTCGATGTTCCAATAATGGAGTCTTGTCCTTGATGTCGTTGCTAGCGGCCCAAGTCTTGATTTGATCGCGCATGCGTTGTAGCTTCTTGATCTCGCGTTTGAGGTTGTCTTCGAGTTTCTCCTTCTGGGCGGGATTCGTAGATTGTTCTATCTTCTCGTATATCGCCTCGAATTCAGCAACTCCTTCAGCAACCTTCTTGAAGCATTTATCCACCTCCTGTTGTAACTTTCGGGCGGCCATCGTGATATGAGGGTGTATTGAGCTACTGGCTCAACTCAGGTTTGGTTGGTAGATTGTGGTGAAGTAGGTTCAAACGAGCTTAGTCTGTGTTGTGCTGGTAATCGGCAAAAGGATACAGCGCCAGACACTCTGGTTGATACCGGTTTCGGGTTTGGTCGGAGAGAAAGGCTCAAGTAAGCAAAGTCTTGTTCTGGTAGTGATACAAAAAGTGCGTTAGCGTAGACAAACTCGAAGATCTGGTGATAGTACTGATAAATTTGGAATCAGGATCGCAAGAGAAACTAGCGAAAGAAAAGGGCTTCTGAGAAGGGAGGAGAGGACAGTGGCAGCCAGCAATTCTCAACAAGAAATCACCGTTACCGAGAGAGGTCATGGGCAATGGATGGAGGGCGGCGTACCAATTGCTGGCTAAGATGTGGCGTTAACAGACACCAAACTTAGCGATACTGTAGCGAATTGACAGGCGGCTATAGACAGTGTTGGCTCGGGGCGCAAAAGCTTAGTCTCTCCTGGAGATTGCGCCAATGCAATTGAGATTGAGTGTCCAAAGAGTAAAGAGTGGTGATGAGAAGAACAACCCCTGTTTGATGAACAGATACTGGAAAGAGAAGACAAGGAAGGTCAAGTCTTCCTCAGACTTGGAGTCAAGTTGTTGAATCACAACCATTCTGGCCAATCACAGACTGTGGCGTAGGTCACGTGACTGACAGAAGTGTATCTTGAGCAGTCCAAAAAGAGATCATGTTACTGTTTTCAGTGCTCTATAACACGAAGTTGAAGGTTTAGCAGCTTATTAGGCAACGGAAATGATAATATTTTGTTTACTATACATTTTCTGTTCAACTTTTGCTCAATTTTTTGCACATACTCTGTATGTAAGCTTGAATTGCTATGATATGATAATACAACAATAGACGCCAGCGGCGTTGAAAGGCAAGGCTGCTACTACTAGTTTTTATTGGTGTGGACTTCGTCTCACAAATCAACATGGTATTTCAGGGATAATTAATTTGCCATGATTGATCGTTCAACCCTAAAATATACCATACGCTAGGGAGGCGAAAAGAAATATATATAATATCGCATCACCTTTCACGGCGTTAGTGGGCAATACGTGATCATCACATTGACTGCTGCATATCAACGAAAACAGGCTTTTTTTTCTTAGACCAGTACGGGATAGAAATTCCATGGATTTTCCTAACCCTATATATAGCTGGGCTGGTATGAGCTGGTTGTCAAGCAGAACTAGGGCTTAGGGTTGGCTTAATTTGCTCCGCATTTAATCTCGAATTCAATCACCACCTTAGCGAGCCTGTGAGATGAATCAAGCGGAACAACAAACGGGCGGTTAAAACGACAGCATGAAGGGTAAGCCATGAACCACAAAAAAGCCCCTTTCATACTATGGAACAACCGGACATCCACCTTACTAATTAGCAACGCACGCTGGGTCGGATAGCTATTTTGCAAAGGGTGCTTTCGGCATCCGTGACGGTTGACCAGGTCAAGATCTCAGAGATCGGCAAGGGTATTTTAGTGTTTGCAGCAATTGCTCCCGATGACACTGAAAAGGATGTTGAGAGCATGGCCAACAAGATCCTTAAATTTAAGCTATGGGACGATGAAGAAGCTGGAGCTAGGGTAGGTAGAGCTGGCTGGATGCAATAGACAGCAGTCAGCAGAAAGAATGGCTAACCTCTTTCTTGGCTACAGTGGAAAAAGAACGTGCAGGACATCGGCGGCGAAGTTCTGTGTGGTGAGTAGAGTGGCATGGTGCAGTGCCGTTTGGCCCATACGCCAACACTTCCATCGCTATTCCTCCTCCACGCAGAAAAGACTGACACTCTATTTGACAGTGTCCCAATTCACGCTCCTTGCAAAGACAACCAAGGGAACCAAGCCTGACTTTCACGGCGCTTGCCCACCCGAAGCTGCTAGCAAGTTGTACCACCACTTCTTGCAAAAGGTCAAAGACGGCTATGCAGAGGGCAAGGTGAAGAACGGGAAATTCCAAGCCATGATGGAGGTTGCACTCGTTAACGACGGCCCGGTGAGTCAAGTAGAGGAGCGTAAGAATTTTGTGCTGGCTGCTGATCAAGACCAACAGGTGACCATCGAGTTGAATGTCGGCAATAATAAGAAGGGAGCCACAGACAAAGAATAGACAGACCTAGGTATGGGAACGCAGACAAACAAGCAAACGACTGTCCGTCACGTCCAACTTGGAGTAACTAAGTACTATGCCCTATATAAATATACACGCATAAATCAACGTGTGTTCTTTTTTACGGAACCAGCAATAACCTTTTCCTTTGTTGCGGATTCGTGCTACCATTAGTTCCACCAACCAGATGCCGCACAGCGGGACAATGACAGGCTTGGAATGAGCAAAATGGGGAAGCTGCAAAGCAGTAGAGAGCTTTGATCCACTTCAACCCAGCAGCCATCCTGGCAGGCACCAGAAATTTCCACAAAACAGAATCCAACAGAAGATCAAGGAAAGACTGGATAGCTAGAATCTTCTATGCTGCAAGGACGGGAAGCCGTAGCCTCATGCTGAAGACGGTCCGTTTTACTGTCTATAAGCCCGTTTCTGCAGGCCGCTATTGCTAGCTTTTTTTTTCCCTCCTTGATTCTGTATTTCCTGCCTTTATTTTCTCTTTGACCTTGGTCTGCTAATTTTGTACTGAAAACTACGCAACCCATCCCCTCCATTCCGCCCATTTATTACGGATACGCATCTGATAACCCCACTATCTCTCTTCCACATACATACAAACTACAAAATGACCGAAGACTCCCGCCCCCGCGTCTTCTTCGACATCGCCATCAATGGCGAGGCCGTCGGCCGCATCGTTATGCGCCTGTATTCTGACGTAGTGCCCAAAACCACAGAGAACTTCCGCGCTCTTTGCACCGGCGAGAAGGGCATTGACAGCGAGAGTGGCAAGCCCCTCTGCTACAAGGGCTCGGTCTTCCATCGTGTAATCAAGGACTTTATGATTCAGGGTGGCGACTTCACTAAGGGCAATGGCACCGGCGGCAAATCAATCTATGGCGAGACGTTTGACGACGAGTCGTTCGCCAAGACCCACGACCGGCCATTTTTACTTTCTATGGCCAATGCCGGGCCTGGTATGTTGCAGATCCACAGCCTACGCTTGACTTGGTGTTCAAAAATGGAGTTTTTGGCGTGTGACAGATGCGCTAACCTTGTTGCTCTTGGCTTCACATAGGTACCAATGGATCACAGTTCTTTATTACTACCAAAAAAGAAGGATGCAGCCACTTAGACAATAAGCATGTTGTCTTCGGAGAGGTCATTTCTGGAAAGTCGATTGTTCGTACCATCGAGGGCTCCCACACTGACGGCTCCGACCGTCCTACTAAGCCCGTGGAGATTGTCGACTGCGGCGAGCTTAGCGCCGATGAGCCCACAACCAGCAACAGCGGTGTTGCTGACCCCTACGGCGACAAATACAGCGATTACCCCGAAGATAACGATGGCGAAGAGCTTAAGGCTGGCGAAGGATTCAACGTTGCTTCTGAGTGCAAGGGCTTTGGCGGTGCTGCCTTCAAGGCTGGTGATATTGCTGCTGGAATTTCCAAGTATCAGAAGGGTCTGCGCTATTTGGCAGAGGACCCCACCGACTTGGATAATGCCTCGGAAGACGTCAGAGCTTCCTTTGACCTGCTGCGCGTACAGCTCAACAACAACTTGGCACTCCTGCTGTCCAAGAAGGAGAAGTGGAATGAGGCCAAGAAGGCTTCATCAGCGGCATTGGGTGTGGCAGGTATCAAGGATGCCGACAAGGCCAAGGCCCTGTTCCGCCGCGCGCTGGCGCACAAGGCACTCAAGGACAGCGAGTCAGCACTAGAGGATCTGGTGGCTGCTAACAAGCTGGCACCGACAGACGCTGCGATTGTAAACGAACTGAATGCCACACGGGCCAAGATTGCGGCGTATAATGAAAAGCGCAAGGCGGCTTACCGCAAGCTATTTTCGTAGATGGTATGGTGTAGCTAATTGGCGGACGAATTACAGGTCTCGAGGTTACTTTCGAGGAAATGGAAATGATGTTGATGCCTTTCATGACCCGGCAGCTCCATACAAATAAAATACACTTTTTTTTTTTGCAGACCGCAGCCGCAGTGGATATACATATTGACGACAAAAGCAGGATGGCTCTATTTATGCCCTGTCAAATGGAGATCTTGATAAAATGGTGTTCTTTTAAATTCCAAGCCATAGATTGGATGGCCGAGGCCAATCATATACATGAATAGGAGACAGAGATACTGAATATGTAGAACAGGAGGCTAACAGGTGGGGAAACAAGTAGACAGGCGAATGCAGATTACCAACGTGATGTTTGAGAGCGACTAGCAAGGTAGTCAAACGGTAGAGTAGAAGAGGGCAGAAGGGGAGAAAAAAACAAGAGAAAAAAAAGAGAGGAGGAAAGAAAAATAAAATACGGCAAGGCCTAAGGTTGAAAAATAGCAAGGCCTTTCATGGGAAAAGTGATGGTATGATGTAGGTAGGTGGGAGGAAATAGAGGAAGATTGCGCAAGATGAGCGACAGATGCAGGTAGATGGCAGCATATGAAAAAGAAAAGAAAAAAAAAAAAAGGTAGCGTACGCAACTGGTGTAGTTATAAAAAAAGGTGGCGAGGAAAAGATAGCAAGGTCCAAGTTTACACCTAGCCTCATTTCGCTTTATTCTTACTGCTGTCTTTTTCAGCCTTTGCCTTCCCGGTATCCTTCTCTTCTCCCGCCTCGGCTTGCGCCTGACCCCCAGTCTCGCCGCCCCTGCCCATGCGGATAATTCCCGAGAGGATATTGCGAGTGGTTCGTCCGTTACGCGAGCCGCGTAGCGTGCCAATGGGTGACATGGGCGGCGCCGAGCCGGGCCAGCCGTTACCCCGCTGGGCCTGGGTTTGTAGCTGTAGCTGTGCTAAGCTTTGTATGTCAAGACGGCCAAGAGCACCGAAGCCCGTGCCGGAGGCAAGGTCAGCGGCTGCATCGCGAGTAGAGTTGAGGCGACGGCGTGAGGAGGCAGTTTCTAGGACATCGCTGCCAGCAGAGCTAGGAGCACGCAGATGCTCGACACTGCGTTCGGTACGGGTCAGGGTCCACATGCCGCTAAGGCTGCCGAGAGACGACGTGGATCTATTTGAAGGGATGTTTGACGACACAACACCTGAAAGTTCATCCTCACCGTCGGCAGAAGGGATATCGTCGATGCTTTGCGAGCCATAGGTAGCGCCTTGTTCGCGAAGGAGCTCGGCGTTTTTGAGGCAGGCGGCAGCACGATGGTGTAACACCTGGCATGTGCTATTAAACAAAGCAATATCGCCACCGGGCTGGTCAGAGTTGCTGGAAGAGTTTGCATTGGACCACAGTGACACCAGCGTTGCCAGACTACGCGTAGGGTCTACCAGGTGAGGTAAGACGGGAATGCCTTCGCGGGCTGTGGCACTTAGCCGGTTCATGATGGCTAGTGGGGTAGAATATGACGGTGGAAGTAGAGGTATGGCCTGGTCAGCGGGAATAGAACACACTTCGTCAACATAGAGTTTGAGTGATGCGCGGCGCGAGTTGAGAAACTTATTCATCGGCTCCATCCACGACTCCTTCTGACCAAACGTCGATAGGTTTGCCATGGCCTGCAGTGCTTTGGCAATGAGGGTAAAGGTGCGTTGAGCACGGGGCTCTGGAAGATCGCGCAGCATGCTAAATAACTTTGGGCTGAGAATGGCAGGGCAGATAAAGCGAAGGAAAAGAAATCCAGTAACACTTGTGTAGCTAACCGCACGCATAAAATCACCGTAACGGTCTTCGGCAACAGCTCGAACGTATTTGAGGATATGGCGCATTTCAGTAGGCAGTTGATTAGCAGATTGGGAAATGCATGCCCACACTTCAGTTGTGAGCTTGATCAGCAGCGCCCAGTGACGCTGAATATCATCGCCAGACTCCAGCTTACTGGGATCGATTTCGCAGTTTGGGTTCATCTCATTAATCTCAACAATCTTATCACGAAGTACTTCTTCCAAATAGCCTTTCCCTAGTCGGCGCATATAACACTCCAAAGCCTGGGTTAAAAGCGAATTTCCACGAAAAAGCAGATTTGCTTCGCCGGCAAGGGACTTGCTCATATCGCGTACCAGCTGTTCACGATCCATCCCAAAATCAATTGACTCGTTGGATCGTAGACGGCTGCTAAAGCGGTAGTTTTTAACGGGAGCTTGATTGGTGATGCCGTCAATTTCTTCTTCCACGAGAGACTTGAGCCACTCATGTACTTTCCCAGACACCTGGAAAATATCTAGAGTAACCTCGGCCAAACGCCGAAGCCCGCCCGGTATTTGGCGCGCGATTTGCGAAGTAAGACCAGAGGGGAACCGCTGAAGGAGTTCTCTAAGCGACTCATACTCCGAGGCAAGTAGCACAGCCATTTCTTCGTGATGAATTTTGACAAGCATCGTGCCAATAGACTGATTGTTGGTGTCAAGTATTGGTAGCCAGTGTTCGTGCTCGTCTGCCATTTGCATCTGGTCTATTGGGATGTCTACAGTGCCACACCAGTGCTCGCTTGGCGGGCAGGGCTTGCTAAAGTGTATCTTCTTCTCAACCTCCAGACCATCGATGCGCTTAAGTACTATCGACAATAATGGGGGCGATGGTGGAATATCGGCAAGAACACAATCCTCCCGCCAAAACGGGTTTTTCGTGTTGTGCTTAATAGTGGTTCGAGTGCGGATTTCTCCATCGAGTAGGATCTCCGCAAAGTAGTTCCCCACGGCAGACTCGTCGCCGGTGTTGTGTCGCGAATGGCCATACCCACTCTTTTCTGAAGCGCCGGCGTGGTCTTTTAGTTTAGCCTCAACTACACGGATTTTGAGAGTACGTTCGACTCGGAATATCTCGCCGTGGGTGGAGCTTTCAATATCGGTCACGGGCTCCGGCGGACCAAGCGATTGTGAATTATAGCGGAAGAGGCGGGGCTGGGCAAAGGCGCGGAGTAGAACGTACCACACATCGACAAACACGTGGCTTTCAAATGACATGTAGATAGGACGGAAGATAGATAGATGGGTTGATCCGGGAGCGTACATTGGGTAAATGGCAAGACAGAACTCCATATCATCGAACAAGGTGCAGTCCATGCGTTGGATAGCTGAACGAGACAACTGGTGGAGATCGATCAGAGTCAAAATGGAAACGTCATTCTCTGCCAGAATCTGCAGCTCGCCATTGTCCTGTAGCAGACACGAAACTCTAGCCCACGAATGATCTTTATTATCCTTTGTTGTTCTAGAGTCGAGCGGCGAGGGACTCTTGAAGATTTCGCGCGGAGATTTTGGGAAGCCCTTATCCCATACATGAACCTTGGCTACCTTGATAATGCTAGGGGATTTTCCTTGGGTATTGACGTTGCGATTCTGGGCTAATGAAGAGCCACGACGACGAAGCTCAGGCCGCGAGGAGTTGTGGTTGCTTCCGGCACTGCTTCCGCCAGAATGCTTGGAAGGAGGGAGGCAAAGCTGCTGCCAGCATAAAAGTGCAGCAATCCATAGGTCAACTTCCTCGTCAACACATGGACGGATCAGAATATCCATGAGCGGAAAGCCAGTGATGAGGTCTAGACAGGTTCGGCCATTTTCAGGATCCAGAACAGGAACAATGCGAGACCCACGCAAATCTGCGCAGAGAGTCAGCACAATTCCTTTAGTATGTCCAGAGTCAAACATGAGACATCCCTGGTCTTCTTCGATCCAGGAAACCCCCCGATACCACGGGCCTCCAGCTTCCGTCTGGTACTCGATATCTCCGCGCATTCTCCCGCACAGGGTCTTCATAAGTAGCAGTATTTTGTTGGCATTTGTTGTAGCAATAGGAATCGACAAGGAATCTATGCATGGTGGTGTGGTGACTACTGGTGAGGTTGGTCGAGATGAGCTGCGCTTGATGCGACGTTTCGCTGAGGAGCTTTTTTTATCGCGCGACAATGAAGGAGAAATTGTAGATGTTGAAGGTTGGACAAGTTGCGGTTGCAACTGCGAAGACGACTTGGAGCTCGAAGCTGATTTGGATAGCGGAAACGGGAAGGGGCCGGTATGGATTGAGGGATAGCCCAGCGATTCAGTCCCCGAGCCGGAAGGATGCTGTGGGTCATCATGCATTGACAGTGATGATGAAGATGTTGCCGAAAACGAGCCAACACGGCTACGATGGTCTGCCATAGTGGAGAGACCGCCCAGGGCGGAAGGTTGACGCATAAAAGAGCCATCCAACGTAGAGGTTCGTTGACGCAACAATTTGCTGCGTGAAGGGATTGGTGGTGTCGGGGCGGATGACGAGACAACAGTCGAAAAATTCGGGATCTGGGACACTACAGAGGGAGAAGATGACGATGATGATGAGGCGGGCGAAGCGGATTTTGAAGCTGTGGCAATAGCCGCAGTGGGGGGGGCGGCAGCAGTCGGCGGGGCCACCTCACCATACGTAGAAGGATATTTGGGCTTGGAAGTGGTGTCGGGCAGGGGCGAGGCCTGGAACGACTCGTGGAAAACGATGCCTTGCCGGCGACCGCCCTCAGGGCTCTCATCTCCATCAACCAGAAAGCTTGAGGCGGCCTGGGGGGCAGGGGAATCACTAATGGCGTTGGGAATAAGAAGCGGGATCTTGGCCTTGCGTGTAATTGGCGCAATGGGGATGGACGAGGAAGGTGGGTGTGGTTGGGCAGAGAGTCTTGACCTTATACTACTAGGGGAAGCGGTGGCAGCAGCGGAGGTGGTGGGGACAGTGGAGGCAGTGGAGGCAGTAGAGGCAGTAGAGGCAGCGGTGGCAGCGGTGGCAGCGGTAGCAGGTTCTTTGCTGGATGAGGGCGTGTTATCGCTAGTGCTTGTGGTGTTTGTTAGTGCTGTTCGAGACGGGGACGACGAGGTGATGCTGCCGCTATTGCTAGTGATGGTGGTGGTGGTGCCAAATGTCGAGGCGTGGATTGGCACAGGTGATTCACGGTCGGGTTTCTTCGCATGTAAGATACTAGCTTTGAAATTGGCCGTTGGCAGCTTTCCGTCCATGGTATGGCTTTTTTTCAGCCTGGATCGCTGCGGCCATTCGATCGATGGTGGTGGCGGCGGCGGCGGTGGTGGTGGTAGTGATGGAGGTGGAGGTGATGGTGGTGATGATGGTACAGACAAGACGAGGGCAAGGGCAGGAGCGAGAGCGAAAGCGAGAGTGAGAACAAAGACGGAATAACGAAAGTGAATCCGAAGGCGAATGCGAGGGTGGGGGCAGAACAGACACAGGAGGAATAGTAGCGGCTGGGGAAGTCAATGCAGAAGAGGAGAAAGTCAGAGGAAGAGAAAACGGCTGCAGATGCAGATGCAATAGTAGACCGCGGCGAGGGTTGGTGGCTCTGGCCAGTTGGTTGTGGGATTGGGTGTGGGATTTAGCATGGGAGAGGGATTGAGTTGGAAGCTGTGTGTGAATTTTGTTTCTGTTTCTGTTTCTGGTTCTGTTTTTGGGTATGGTTTTTGTTCTTGCTTTGGCTTTTGGCTTTTGGCTTTTGACTTTGGCTTTGACTTTTGCTGTGGCTTTGGCTTCGGCTGTGGCCCTGGCTCAGGCCCTGGCTTCGAAGCTTTTAAAGCTTTTGATGCTGTTTTCGCTTCTGCTTGTTCTCATTGTTGCTGATGTTGCTCCTGGCTCGAGGCCCGGATGTGACCCTGTGGCCCATTGCTGTACTGGTTTTGGTTGGCGAGACGAGGAGGCCCGTGTTTGATTGCTTGGCTGTCATCTTCTTGGCCTGACAAGCTATGGGCCTTGGTCTTTTAGGCTTTCGTCATCTGGAAAAGAGAGACATGTTTTTGCCCCTGTTGGAGGTGCTGGTGCATGATTTGAAGGGCCTTTTTTTGTCTTCTTTTCTGTCTTCTTTTCCGTCTTCTTTTCTGTCTTCTGTTTTTTCTTTGCTAAGCCAAGTGACTGTGGTATTGTAGTCGCTGCGGATATTGCCATCGTCGTCTCGGGCCTTGGTGCTAGTATCAGTGCCAGTTCTACTGATGTTGATGTAGATGTCGTCTCACTGCTATCCCCTCCCCTCCCTACTAGCACTCAAGACCCTGCCTGGCCTGACTCTATTGTCCAGGGCTGCTATCGCAATTTGCACACAGTCGGCTCCCATGGCGATAGTTAGTGGCACGTAGAAGCGATAATAGCGGGGACTTTTGATACAATAAAGCTGGTAGGCTTTGAACTTGGATCAAGAAGATACCGATGCCGACATCACGGACACTTTATTCTCTCCTTTTCTGCAGCGCCAAATTTGCTGGTTATCTATTTTGTTTGGCGGGTTTGCCTCCTGTAATTTCTGGAGATGAATCAGATAAGAGACAGAAGAAAAAGAAAAAGAAAAAAGGAGACCAAAAGAATCGCAGATAAGCGGATGGCCTTGGGCTTCTTGGCGTTGAGCTAAGATAGTCTGACGAAGACAAAAAAACGAACGTGAGGAATAAAAGTGAGAGCAGCCACTCCCCTCATCGCTGGGCCATCCATCGAAAAATTCCCAATCAGGCAATATCTACAACTCGTCTGAAAAGGCTGGAAGCTTCTACAACAACCAGCCAAACTGAGCAAGCACCCAACACACCTGAATTTACGGGAAAGAAGGGAAAACAAACGAGGCAGGAGTTTGGGCCTAACAGAGAGGAATGGAGCACAGACGCTTTCTGATACAAGCAAAGATAGGGAAGCAAACAATAAAAGCAAGACCTAGCCCAGCCCAGCCCAGCCCAGCCTGGCCCAGCCTAGCCCAGCCCAACTAGCACACTACAAACAGATACAAGGGCGGCCAGATAGATAAAAGGCTAGCTGGCTACGTAGAAGCAGTGGCTTGGTTACTGCCCAATATGTAGTTCCTAACATACATCTTGAACTTGAATTCATTCAACGTCTACGGTGTACATACATCAAGGCGCACACATCGCATGCGCCAATAGCATTTTAACCCCATGGTACACTGCCTTGCTTGCATATGATGCATGCACTACTCACATACAGAATATATGCAGTCACTGCCCAGGGCCCTTGTTTCCAGAATTACCTAGCCATGTTGCTAGCTGTCACAGTCTACAAACGTGCCGCCAAAAACGTAGCACAGAAAATACGGCGAAGCTCTTTGTTCGGCTTCATAGTTGGATCTTGCCAAATACAGCCAAGCAACCGTCCCTGCCCCTCAGAATTACAAACATCTCAACTACAAGGCCGCTCCGCTAATATCGATACGCATGGTACTGAAGCACTGAAACACCCTTCGACAGGCCAAGCCACTATTGCCTTGTCCCCTTCATCACAGCTTTAGCTCAACTTTTGGTAATCATCCTATTTCGTGTTTCCCGCTGCTCCGCATGTTATATATAGCATGCATGCCCTGATGATGAGCCCGCACAATAAGTACTGGTGTCCCCACTCAGTTTCGTTTTTGGTGCCCGTTTTGTATTGTCCTCTCTGCCCAGCTTCAGGATAGGTCCTTTGGAGCCTGCGTCAGCCTGTGCGTAGGTGGTGGTGCGTGCTTGTCGTCTCGATAGTCGGCACATCTATGACCAGCCGAACCTTGCTGTTTTCCTACTGTAAAACAAGCCGGGTTAAATTAATATTAGGGTATATATAGACCAGGGTTATCAATGGCCTTATCTTATCTTTTATAGGAGATGGAGCTTGGCCTCCATCTAGACCTCCCTCCTTTCATAAAACAAAAGCAGCATCAACAAGCAATTTCGGCATCAGCTCCCACAATGGTTTGTTTACCTAATCCGCTAGCTATGCTTCCAATATTCTTGCTAGCTCTCGTACTAACTCCTGTCTAGAATAAAGACGGATGCTTCAATTATGTGCACATGCACCAGCAGCGTAACGCTGACAACTTTGAGGACATGTGCAAAGACAAACTGCCTGCCGATGAGATCTATGTGCCGCCCCAGCACCAACCCATTAATCCCGAAGATGAAGACGACGTAGTGCCAGACCAGCACGCGGCATTCGGAATCACCAAAGCTACACAGAACACCAAGGAGACAGCATGGAAAGACTTTGGACTGGGACGGCTGATGAACAAGGGCCCAATGTTGGGCAAGACGCCCCCGGCCAAGAGCCTTCCCCGGTAGGACAACTCTGCGAGTTTTCGCCTTACTTGAAAGAATACTTCGAATGCAACGGCTCTGGATCAAATTCTAGTGTGATTGTAGCTGGGCATGATCATATCATCGGATACCGTTGTTCCAAGTCAAGCGCTCACATGGACACCGGAGGGGAGTGAGAGAAGATCGAAAACTTGATAGCTAAAAGCAAGATGTAGCACAATCAAAGTAAACAAAAACAAATGCCAACAAAAAACAAGAAGAAACGCCGAGGATGCTGTCCTTGAACACCATGTGATAAAAGCCCATTTTCGGCACCCCCCTCTCTACCCCCCCCCCCCCCCCTTCAGAAATATCATTCTTGTGTCTATATACCGCAAAATAAAACCAAACTATTTCTTTTCGAGGTATGTCTCGCGTTCCAGCACCTCAGGCGCAAACTTGATTAGGAACACCGTACGACCCGGCCACATCTCGCCATCCTCGGCACGACCGACACTATGCGCGCCGACCTTTGCAGGGAAATTTGCACCATCGCAGATACCCTCGACAATACCGGCGACAAAGGCAGCGCAGTTGAGCTGCGACATCTCACGCGGTACGCTGATGAACTGGTTCACAAGTGGCTCGTTATCGAAGATCATATACTCTTCCGGCGTCTCTGGGTTGGCCGATTTCTCTAGCCGGTCGGCCTGTCGCCCGAACAGGTGCTGCCATACTGTCTGCTTGATGAAAGCCAACAGTGCGATAATTGTCAATGGCCGGGTTTGGGTGCGGGCGGGTTCGCGGAAAAGTAGGAGGTCGAGGAGTTTGAGCCCAATAGAGTGGCCTTGCGTGTTTAATCTGCGGCGGGAGGCAAGAAGGCGCCCAGGAGGTCATGGTGAGCCAGGTGAGCTAAATATAATGATGCAACAAGGTCTTGGGGCGGGGAAGATTGCTGGCTGGGATACGTGGTATAGCCTACCTCTGCTCTAGATCTTGGATACCGCGTACTCGGCACTGCGCGTAGCCCACCATTTCAGAAAATAGATACGCAAAGCTGGCCTGGCTAAGCTCGCCTGTTCGCGTCCGATTAAGTGGGCGGTTGTAGATAGTCTTGCCAGTGGACGGATACTTGAGGCTGGACTGCTCCTTGCCGGGGCCTTTGCTAGGCTGGAGATTGGACATGATTTTAGGGGGAGGTGAAAAGCAGAATTATAGAGAAGCAGGCAATAGCGATTCTTTGCGGAGCACTGGGTTCTGACTGATGCACACGATTGTCGTCAGTGTGCCAGGACGATGACGTTAAGCTTGGAGGGTTTGCTTGTGAAGCTTCAATTGCAAAGCCCACCAATCACTGAGAACAAGGCTGCCCCACCCCAGCCCGATTTGTTTTGAGCTTGACCCCTAAGATCGCCTGGTAGCACTAGACCCCTGTAATTTTAGGGGGGGTGGCCGCTAAAGTAAGCAGAAGCATCATCGTGAAGGCGAGTGGCTGAAAACTTGGCCAAGAAAGCAGAGAGCAGTGCGAGAGGATACAAGACACTTGAGAATTGTAAAGTAACGCATAAAATTGAATTCTAGATATTTATCCGCAGCCCCTGTTATGACACCCCCAAAGAACTGGGCGTAATTGGTAAGCCCATAGCACTATTTTGCGCCGTCTATACTATTGCGACACTCTAAGCAGTAGGTGTCTCTTTCTCCCCTTTCATGGCCGTCGTATTCGCATCCGTCTTGGGGTTGCTGGCCTCGGACTTGCCAGCCACAGTTGACTCAGCTGCGAGTGATGCCGCCAGACCCTTATCGTCACCGCCAAACAGGTAGCTCTCGTGTTCGCCGATATGCTTCCCACCAGCAATCCAACGCTCTTTACGTGCAGCCTTGCTATCCTGTGTCATCTTCCATAAAGCTGGCCAAAAGACAGAGTGGTCGTACTCAAAGTTAAGCTTGCCGCCGTCAAACTCGTTCCATAGTTGCTCTTCGGGAACGTATTGGCTCATGACCTCGTTGAACTTGAGCTTGACGACGGTGCGGGGGTCGATAAATGGGGTGATGAGCTTGAAGAAGCCCCAGATGACCCAAGGGACTTAATCAGAGGACATATGTTAGTAAAGATTAAGCCTTGGATGCAAAGAAAAGGGAAATTTAGAAAGTACCATTGATGATGAGTGCGCGGCCGAGACGCTCCGGGTAATGCATCTGTAGTATGTTCAGACACTCCTTTGCCAGGCTCAGAGACGGACCACTGCTCTTTTGGCCCTTGGCAGGCTTAAAGTTGATGAGCAAAGCTAGCGTCTCCTGCCCTGGAGGGAGTATATCCAGCACACGCTCAACCATGAAGGCGAGGTGTTCGACTTGGCGGTGTGAAGCCTGGGTGTTTTGGCGACCGGGGCTCAGATATAGACACGGCCTACACTCTTTGTCGAAGCCATAAATCATCTGTTTGCCTGTCTCATTCTCGGGTGATATGTGCTCTGGTGTCAGCTCGTCAAGGCCAAACTCACGACGCCATGTCAGCGTGCCCAGGACGCGCTTCTCAGCCTCTTGCTCGTTCCACTTGGTTGCGCGCAAGTACCGTTCCAGACACTCGCGTGTCAGCCACATACGCTCGTCGTCAGTCAGCGGGCCAGCCTTGCCCTTGGTAGACGGCACTTCGGTCCAGCTCCGGGAACGTGCAAGAAGCGATTTGTACTTTGTTTCCTCCTCAGCCGTGAGTGGTGTACGCGGTGAGGGTGTACAGCCGGGGGCCGGTTGGGCAAAGGGTGTCTTGACGACCTGATCCATTGTGAAGGAGCGAAAAGAGAAAGACGGAAAGACAGGGAAAAAAAAAAGGCAGCAGAATTGCGAGCAGAACTTTGGGGTGAGGTAACAGTGTGAAATCGGTATACTTGGCCCTATGAACCGATGATTTTATGAGGCTTGATAAAGGAAGGTAGACGAGCAAAACAGGTGCTGTTAAATCTGAAGTTAGTCCCTGTTGGCCAGCTAATCAGCCCCTGTCAGAGGGGGGGCTTCTAGGCTAGGCTTCTAAGCATGTGAACAGCGTTGTCGGATATTACGTGATGCTTAAATTACACCCTCCATCAAAGTCTGGAATCGGAGCAATTGACACAAGCTGTGAAACAAAAAAAACCACAAAAATGCAGCGAGGAATATGCTCAGATACCAGAAGAATTTACATGATATTTACGTTTATGCGTATCTCAGGCGTTGCGCTACTGGGCTTGCTGTAATGCCTAGCCCCGCTCATACACCAGGACTATTGCTGTATATAAATATGCGAAAAGAAAATCACTATAATGATCAGGTCTAGGATATGCCCTGCAAGACGAACAGAGCAGTGATGCTTTAATGGTAAACGCACCGAGGGCAGTTAGTGACGACGAGCCCAAATAACAGTCGATGTGTAAGCAAAACGTTCGTTTGAGAAAACACCGAGTCTCTACAACCAGTACTGGTCTGATTCTAGAGCGTTTCTCGACTTGTCTATTCACTGCCCTTGAGAGCCCACTCCTTTGCTCGCCCCACGCCAACCTTGGTAGCCAGTACGTCTAGAGCCATTTTGGCTTCTCCCTTGGACAGCCCATCAATTTTGTGGAACAGTACATCGATCAGACCTAGCTTGCTCAGCTTGGCGTTTTCCATGATGATTTTTTTGATTTCCGGTAAGAGCTCAGGCCGTTTGAGTTCTAGTATTTGAGGTGTGCTGGCGGTGGAAGCCTCGGATGTGGCTGATGCAGTGTTGCTGTTGGGTGTCACAAGGGCTTCGAATGCATTCGCTGGAGGGTTTGTAGTGGGTGGAGGAGGCATCTTGGAATTCGTTGTTGAGCCACTAGTTTGTGTCGGCTTGGTTCGTTTTGCTTCGGGTTCCCAGTACTCTGTCGAAAACGGGTTGATGCCCCCGGTAGGAGATATAGAATCTGTATTCCGAGCTGGTTAATATGCGATCCGCACGTACACTACACTTTAGCACGACTGTTGCAAGAAAAAAACTTACCGAGAACAAACTCCATCCGATATGTATACAGCTCTGGCACCGTAGTCTGCCGTTGGCCTGTCTCAAAACAAATGCCCGTACTCTCGGGGTCCATACTGTTGCTGAGCGAGCCGCGTGCGATTCCTGCGTCCTCAGAGTCATCCAAAAATCCATCCATGTCATCCTCATCATCAATCTCTTCTTCGTCGTCGTCAAGATCGACATCCTCGCCCATCTCATCGTCTATCCACTCGGCCTCGGAGTCGTAGTCATACGCCACGCTTGGAAATACTCTGTATTTTGTCCGCCGGGCAGCTCGTGCCATAAGTTCTCGGCCGTAGGCATACTGCGGGCCTGTCAAGGTACCGCAATATGGAGGGCGTACGTCTGTTGAAAAAAAGAGTGTCTTGATGGGTATCCTCCGTAGTTGAGTGCGCGATACTTGGACACTTTTGTCATCAAAGGCTTGCTCATGAATAGTCTCGACCAGCTTTTTAACGGGGGGGTATACCACGCCTCGCCTGGGGATTTTGGGCGGGAGGTTGAGGCTTTGTATTGGTCGGAAAGGCAGGACTTGGACGTTGGTGCCGCATTTTCTCGAGATGTATTTATCTAATATATTGGCCTTTGCCGCTCGTGTTTCGGGGTCTAGGGTCTCGACAGCTAGAGGAGCCACACGTACGCTTTCTTTGATGAAGAAAGGCTTGAATGTTTTTCTGTAGTCGTTGACGGTTTCTGGCGTAGGTATCGTTGTTTCGGCGTCCTTCGCCGGCGTACCTGTTGCGCTTTTGTCGTTCGTCTTGGTCGGGAGCGGTCGTTTGAAAAATGAGTTGAGCCTTAACTGGCTGCGCTCTTTTTTCTCTCTTTCTTCCTGTATCCTGCGGTCTTCTTCCTCCTTCTTACGCTTCTTCTCGTCGCGCTCTGCTTGTTTGGCTGCCTTTTCAGCCTCGGCCTTGGCTTTCGAAGCTTGCCTCTCGGCATCTATTTTAGCTTTGGCGGCGGCTTTTTCGGCATCGGCTTTGGCCTTCTCGGCCAGCTTGGCCAGCCTGATTTCCTCCTTCTCCTTCTTCTTAAGAGACTCTTCCTCGAGCTTGGCAGCCTTTTCCGTAGCTGTAAGTCGCTTGCGCTTGTGTTGGTGGTTTGTCGAGTCACTTGTATGCTTTAGGTTATCTGATGGTGGATTCGTGGTTGGTTTCGACGGCGGTAGCTTGGCTACAAAGTTTAATCCAAGTTAGAACAAGTTTAACAGCAATTGCCTTACGATAATCGTGGCACATACTTTGTGAAGGGCTATCGTTATTGGAAGCGTCAAACATGGCGACGTCCTCAGACGCCACGCTTGACAGTTCATCGTCTGAGGAGTACTCATCATGTGACCGTTTCCGCGAGACATCAACGGCCATCATGTCTTCTGAGCCTTGCAGCTCAAGTAGTGCCATGTTTTAAGGCAATGCCTCTTGTCGGCGTGATATTCAAGATAGACTATACTAGTCCCGCCACTAATTCCGAGCAGGCCACCAAGTGCCAGCAGCCTGGAATCTAATAGTCGTCACCAGGAGGATGTAGTGTAACTCAGGGACGCGTGTCCAGTTACTGAGATGTTGTTTTGTTTTATCGGGGGAGGAGGGGGGGGGGGGGTCGGGGGAGGCGCAATTCTGGTGCTTTTCCTCTGGCGTTCGTCGTAGCTTCGTGTCCGTAAGGTGACTCCTTTAGTATGTCATGTGGATCATTTAATTGCCAGGAAATAACCAGATCAAGTGCTAGTTGCTAGTGCATGGGCAAAAGGAAAGTTGACGAATGCTGGATGAACACTAGATCTATAACGCCTGGTGGTGACGCCGCGTGCCTAGCGACGCGCCGCGCTGAGCTTAATGGACTGCTTCGGCTAATATGCGGGTATTTGATTACCGCTACTAGCAACCCATACCATTAACCCAGCAACTCAATCTTGAGTGTATAGGTTTTGGCATTTTCTATATTTACAGGGGCTACAACAAAATTCACCTCTTCCAACGCAGATTCGTGATGAGTGATGTATGTGTACTGGGAAATGGCTGTGGTTGATTTGGCCAATTTTCTTGCAGAATTTTTGGATTCAACTTGGCGCCATTGCGTTGTTTATATCCGTTTCACAAGTCTAGTCCATGACCTTAATTATGGGTAATATGATGGTCAACAATGCACATCCCTTCCCCTCATCTTACCATCCTCCGCTTTATCATCACGTTCTTGCACAGCTGGTCAGAATTAGATATGAAACTTGCAGGAATACAGTAATTTTTGATTAGGGAAAAGGCCAAGACTGGCACAATCGAGTCGCTCTCGTTATTGTAAGAGGACATGTAAGTAAAAGTAAAACAAGATAGAAGAAGGTAGAGATCAAAAACGTCGAGGCGAATTGATCCTATAGATTGAGTGAACGAAAGAAAATGGCAGGTCGAGCTTGATATAAAACACATGAGAAAAAGAAAAAGCAAAAGAGTACTTAGGACAAAGAACCCAAAAAGAACCCAGAAGCATAACCAAGGAACATAAAGATAGCGAACGACAGCAGGGTATTGTTTGGATGCAAATACGACGCAAAGAAAAGAGGAGGAAAAAAAAGGTAGAAACAAAGCGAAGGGACAATGGAGAAGGAAAACGCTCCAAGGCGGCGTAGAAAGTGTAGGGTTACACGTTCAAGTAGTGACAAGGAAAATCGTGTGTCGTTGTGTCATGTATCGTGCGGTGCGGTAATAAATAGCCGTAATAACAGAGGGGTAAATCGGTGGCACAAGATGAGGGCAGCAGTGTCAAAAGTCAAGAATCGTAAAAACGCATTGTAGTGTTTGTGTCAAAAGGTGAGAATCAAGAGTGGCCTCATGGTCTACACCTGACGCAAAGCATCACCCTTAGTCGGGATTAGCGATGTAAAGGCGGCCAGATGTGAGAGTCATCGTGCGCTCATCAACACTGCCACGGCGCTTGAGATCTTCAGTAGTGTTGACACTCTTTTCCCGCTTCAGCGTGGCGTGCTGCTGGGACTTGGTGGCTAGCTTCGGCATCTCGTCCAACTCGCCCAAATTGTCGGCTTTTTCGCTGCTGCCGCTGTGGGTACTGTGGGCCTTGATACTAGCAGTTTCGTCACCAAGGCTAACAGCGGCCATGATGACGCTAATGCCTTCCGTCGGCTCTTCCATTAAGCTTCCTGCGCGTTCAGGTGTGTTCCCGGGACTCCAACGTCTGCTATTGAAAGTTCCGGAAGGACGGTAGCTGACGCGGCGAGCACTGCCAATGCTATTGCGACCACTACTGCCAGTGCGGCGGTGGTTGAGACGAAGCGAGTCGTCTTCTTCTTCGCTGCTTTCGCCCTCGACTTCAGTGGCACTAAGACGAACAGGGACACCGCCAACGCCGACATGGTTTTCACTAGCAGTAAAGCCAGTAACAGTGGGCTTGCCGTGATGTCTGATTTTAGCAGCAACTTTCCCAGTGGCACTAATGCCAGTACTAGTGCGACCGGTGCCCAGGGAAGAAGAGTAGCGCTGGCCACCAGCAACCTCGAGAGTAGCCCGCATTTTATCTCGGCGGCGCTGGGCAACGGCATTGGGGTCTTCCATCTGAATCATGTCGCTCCAGACGGTAGCCTTTTGGCGGCGGAGCAGAGCAACATAGCTTGAGTTTTGTTGAGAGGGTATAGAGCTGCCGGATCGGGAAGAGGTCGAGCGCCGCACATCAATGGTGGGCGAGGTGCGGTACGCTGCAGGCGGCGGCACGGAGGACGAGGTACTAAAGGTAGCAACCGATGGAGACCTGCGTGTGTGCTGCTGAACATTGGACAGCATTGTGTTTTGGGGCTGCTGTTGCTGTTGGTATGAGTACTGCGAGGCTGATGAAGACTGGTGAGGTTGCTGGACCTGGTGGTGGAGCGGGTGTGCCTGCTGATACTGTACAGCGTGGTGGTGCTGCTGTGAGGAGTATGTGGGCTGGGCATACGTGGGTTGAGATGAGTACGACTGACGCTGCTGCTGGGCCGCGGCCGCGGGCTGCTGATACTGACCCTGCATCTGGGCAGAATATTGCTGCATGGGGAGCTGACCCGAGACCATTGAGACCGAGGACGGTCTAGGTCGGGGCGAGCGGGTGAAGGAAGAAGTGGAAGAAGAGGAAATAGCCCGCGAGTGGGAGGGGAGGAAAGAAGCTCGAGACCGGGAAGAGGCGGCAGTATCGGGATAATGGCTATTGTGGTGGTGTTGATGATGGTCAGGGTGGTATAGATTGGGATGAATAGATGGAGGAATATGTGGTTGTGAAGCTAGCATCTGGAATATCCACAATCAACAGATGAAAGATAGATGGAATGGAGATGAAAACAAAGCGAGCCAAGTCAGTCAGGCGGCCTCTGGAATGGAGACGTGATCGACCGACTTGAAGCAGAAGATAAAGAGAAAGAAAGAGGAATAAAACTCAAGCCAAAACCACAAAAGAAGCAATGCTGCTAGGCTAGGCCAGGCAGAAGAGCAAGGAGAGAAGAGGAGAGAAGAAGTGCAGTGGCCAGCAGCAAGAGAAGAAGAAGAAAAAAGCACAAAATTATGGGTGGGTGGATGCGGATGTGGATACAACGGGATAATAAAAAGTAGGATGCAAAGAGGGACGAGACGAGACAAGACAAGACAAGACAAGACAAAACAAGACAGGATGAATTGCCTGTGGCCTTGAGTAAACAGCACGCCCGAGACGAAAAAGAAGAAGAAGCCAGGAAGAAATGAGAAAGAAAAGTCCGTTCTTAATCTGCCCAAAGCACAGAGCTTAGTGGGGGGGGGGGACAAAAGCAGTCTGTTGTGAACGGGGTCAGCGGGCTTAGCCTTGTAATTCGGGATGAATAGCGCGCTGTAGCTTGGGCTGCTGTGCTGTGCTGTGCTGTGCTGTGCTGTGCTTGTAGCGTGCTATGTGCTAAAGCATAAACGCCTTTAACCCTAGGAATCCGGAGGGAAAGACGCTGATCTGTCGAGAAGAAAAGCAATGGAGATGAGCAGCTGGCCAGATTCAGCGCCCAGGGAAAAGCAGGAGAGGAAGAAGAAGAAGAAGAGAAGAGCAGCAACCGGCAATGATGAGCAAGACAAGAACAGGAATGGTATTGTCGTAAAACACTGGAGACGTTGAAACAGCGTAGAATCAAAACTGTTGCCTGTATACACTGGACGCTAGCAAGAGCAGCTCTTATTTCCGCACGTCCTGGCTATCCGTTCAATGATGGCCGTATTCAAAAGGAGGAGAGAGGAAACAAAAGAGTTTTTTTAAGATCAAGAACGTCAAAGCCCAAGAAAAACCTGAAGAAGACGAAAAAGGCGAAAAAGAAAGGGATCGCCTGTCGCAGGTTTATATATAACAGACGCCGAGAGGGGGATCAGACTAAAGCGTAGTAGACAGACGCAAGCAGACACCTGTTACACCGAGCAAGAGAAAAAATAATAAGAAAAAAAGATTTTCCGTCTTCTATTTCCTTTGGCCGTGTTTTGGCGTTGCTTGCTAAATTCTTCCCTTGGCTAAGGATGTTCTCAGGATTAGTTCAGCTCGGATGGACACCTCCGTACGAAAAGCACCCAGGATTCCAAGCAACAGGAAGATGCGGAAAGAATAAGAATAACCAAGGCGAGTTAAAGAAGCTTGTCCATGTGTTACTTCAAGACGAGAAAGACAGGATACAAAGCAAGCAAGGAAGGGAGTGCGTTGGATGCTGAAAAGGGCACAGGACCAAGGGGCCAGGAGAGACAAGCACCAGCTGAAGATGATGCATAGAACGGGTAGATTCTCAACAAGAGGGCACGAGAATGGTCCGGCAGAATTTCAAGGTTTTGGCTGAGATTATATATGTCTACACGGGGTGGCCAAGTTAGTCCAAAAGGGGAGAATGCTCCCCTCGTGATACGGGCCTCCAAGTGACAGAGTGCAGACTTGTCCTTGTTCACTTACAAGCTAAGCCTAGTAAAAAAGCCCGTTCTTGCAACTGGTTCGGCTTTGGCTCTGGGGGCTCTTTGGCCGCTGGCCTGCCAGCAGTGCTAAACTACCGCTGCTGCCATGTCCATAACACCTATAACGGTGCTTGTAAGCACTTGCATCCTATATCATTACTACTACATGGCTATGGCACAGAACTGCATGGTACATGACTAGCAAATTATGGAGACAGGAAATAGCAGACGCAAACAACGAAGCCCCGTCCACACAGCCGAAGCTTGATAAGTGGATAGAGGCAAGTACGGAGGATAGGCCAGCGTGACGCCATAGCAGAAGACGGGCTTGGGCCAGGAATGGGTTTTGGGTTTTGGGTTTTGTTTGGATTCCTTTTTAGTAAGAGGGACAAAATGGAATGGAAACAGAGGGCAAAGCAAAGCAAATAACAGGACGTAAGAGAAGCGCGGGATTATTCGGTGCTTTTGGACAGCAGATGGTTCGCAGCAGCACAGCACAGCACAACAGCCAGCTCTAGCTGGTGGACAGTTTGTCATCACGCAGAGGGATAGTCCAAGGAAAGCAGCAAAGCAGGAAGAAACGTAGCATTCGTAGAAATCAACGGAGAAGTAAGAAAGGCTTACAGTTTTGGGAAAGCAAGTAATGCTTGGTTGGTGGGATGGGATGGATGGCGCCGTATCACAAAGAGAAAAATGAAGAGACAGGATGGGAGGAAGAACAACCCTCCAGGTCGGAGTAACCCTCATTAGCGCTTTCCCTCGCCTTCTGCCACCTTAGCTTGACCCTAAGCCCAAACGGCTAGTAGGGTACTCTTCTCTTTTCTCCTTCTTTAGCTTTTGCCCTCACGTTGCGTTGAGTTGGGTTGAGAAGGAAAATGCATGGGGGATTGCCAGCCCCCGCCAGCGTAAAAGAGAAAACAAGCAAGGCAAGTAGTGGGTAGTGGGTGGGCGGAGAAGGCTAGCCAGCCAGCCAGCCAGCCAGCCAATCAAAAAAAAGAGCTAAATGACGATAACCCACCATTTTTTTTTCACCTTTACCCATGATGATGCGATACTATGTGATAAGTGAGACTCTTATAGCTGCGATATATCCACAATCGCCAACAAGACATATCGAGACACGGGCATGTGGGCAAAAGAGAAGGTAACGAGTTCCTTGGGCTTGTCTTTGTTTTGGGTTTCGCCTCTGTCTCTGTCTCTGCCCTGCCCATGTTCGTGCTCTTTGTCCCCTGTCTCCCAATAGAGTCCAAGCCAACGAAAACACCGAATCCCGACCACAGCTAATAGCAGCAAGCCGAAGGAAATTATTACTTTTAATCGCGGTGGCTTGGCTGCCTTCTTCTCCCTACCCAGGCACTATCCTTCCGGCGAAGTAAGATGGTCTAAAGTCCTTGGTCGACAACTAGAACGTTGAACATGCATGCTTGGTTTATACTCGGCTGACCAAGGCGCTCCCAAAGCTGAATCGATGTCTCGCATCTTGTCTTGTTTAACCGCCTTGGCCCGCTTCGCCAGCTTCACTCGCTATCTTGTCCTATATCCGCATCAATGGGGATGATGAAGGGAAACCCGATAATTGATGCCGACCAGAAATGAATGACACCCCACAGGGCGATGCGCTTTCCTGGTCGCCAGCCTAGGAACAAGGGAAGGAAATGCCTGCTAAAGCTACAGGCTAACACAACAACCCTCTGCTAACATGGCCGGTGATTCAATTGCTCCAAGACCTCCGCTAATATGCTCTGCCCCCTCTAATGTGCTCTGCCCCCTCTGCGCTTTTTCCTACTTGCTGTTGTCTTCTTCTATCTCCCCTCAAATTGGAGAAGGAGTCGCGCCAAGATCGTTTATAGCACAATGTCTATCCAACACGTGCTCGCTTTTGGTCGTTGGTAATTCTTTGGCTGACCTTGAGTTGAGCACTTTACTGCGCCGTTGTTGACAATGCTTTGTGGAGAACTGGCTGTTTCACCTCCAAAAAAGTAGAGTTTTTTATCGTGGCGCTCTGCAGTCTGCCTCGCAGTCAGAAGCCCGGGCAGATATTAGCTGCTAAAGAGAGTCACTATAGATGGCGTCGCACAGAGGAAAAGAGAAAAGAGGGAGAGTGGAGAAGGTCGTGATCGTTAGTTACCATCTGCGACTAGAGTTTTGTTAAGGTGCTCTCCCTTCGTCATCGGGCCACTTGCTGGACCCCCCCTCCCCCCCGTCTTTTCTTGGGCGAGAGAGAAAGTCGCCAAGTCAAGCTGGCTGGCCTTCGTGTTTTCTCTGTCTCCGCTTCTTTTCTTTTCTCCCCTCTTCTCTCCTCCTTCAATGACAACATGCCAGAAAGAATTCTCTAGACGGAAGAAACGGAACATATAGCTCCTGTGCTTTATATCTCTCGCTATTTCTTGATTAGGAACAGCCAACAACCAACAGAAAGCACACAAGTTCACAGCACAGACGTTCGCCCCATACTTCTCTCATGTGTTTCTATTTGTTTCTCGTATCATGCCCTCCCTCTCTCTCCTCGCCTAATTGAGCCAAAATATCAGAGCCAGACATCCATGGCAAGGAGGGCTCGGGGCCTCGGGACTTCTGTATTCAACTGAGTCGGCGTCATGAAAAAACAGAGAGCCCCGGTAGCAACAGCTTGGGACTGAGGTAGAGCAGAGTCCGGAGATACAAACCGCCGGCTTTATTCCTATCTATCCAACGAGACAGCACGAACAAAGCAGCTAGGCCTAAGCCTTTTCCTGTGCTCTTGCCGGGCGAATAATTCGTGTCGCTCTAGTATAGTAGAAGTCTTGGTAGTCTTGGTTGTACTATGCCAACGTTATTCCTCCCTTGTATTCCCTTCCCTCCTCTCTTCCTTCTTCCTTTTTTCGCTCCCCCTCCTCTTCCCCCTCCCCGCCTTTCTTTTTGCCTCCATGTAACCCAATGCCACTGACGTATGTAGCCAAGTGGCACAGCCTTATAAGCCCAAGATCCCCCCCCTGTCATAGCATTTCTACACATGCTAGAAGCTACGTTGTCGCCTATAAGAACCACAAATCAAGCAAGGCCAACTAACCAGAATGTGGGAGGGCGAAAACAGGACGGAGGCAAGAAAGAGTGCTGGTGTCTATTTTCCCCTTTGCCATCGTCGTCTCTCTAGCCCTCGCAACATGGCCAAGTCACCCTCGCATTCGGGTAACCTTGCCAGCAGATGCATATAAGCATATAAGCATATAAGAACGAAGAAATGTCAAAAAAAAAAACAGACGCTCGTGTCGATGGCACCAGACTATTCCATTTGCAGGCAGTGTCGTGGGATTGGGCAAAGTTTTTGCCCTCCACGGCTTGTTTGTCTTCGTTTTTGGAGTATTTTGCCGCCGGTCCGATAAGGTTTTGCTGGCTCTTCTCCTCGCTATTGTCCCCTTTTCTTCAATCCCACTAACCCTTTAGTAGACTAGCCCTAATCCGCTTTGGCTCAAGCCCCCCGAGGTCGTCTATGCAGGGCAAGTTTCTCTTACTTTCTTTTGCTAGCAATGACACGACAAAAAAGGTAAGAAAACAAGTTATCCGCTAGTGTCCTATTGCCTAGTGTACTGTCCTTCGGAAGAGCCTCTTCCTTCGTCCAGTTTCTTTTTTAAACAATGACGTCATTGATATATTTACTTGTATGTAAACAAAACAACGGCATGCCCTTTTCTTGGGCCATGGTCACATACACGCTTTCCCCTTTTGGCTCCTTTGGTTTTTTTTCTTTCGTCATAATTCATGCAAGATGAACAAAACATCGAAAATCAGCCAATAATCAGTCCGCTCTCTTTTTCCTCCTCTCGTCTTCTGTCTGTTCTCGTGCTCAATTCTCTTTGGGAGGGTGCGAGGACTGCCGAAGAAAAAACAGAAGGTGGCCCTGGTTCCTGATTGCCACTGACACCTGGCCACTGCATCTTAAAGACTAAAGCGAATTGATGCCGTTGTGCGTAGAGCTAAGCCCTTTTTCGTATGCGCCCCCAAGCCCAATGAGCAGTGAAGCGTAGCAGATGCATACGAGGCGAGGTCAAGCCTGGAAATGCAGGTAGCGCCGATGTACCCCGGGCTGAAGTACAAGCTACACGATATGCAGATACATACGTCGCATTACGTCCCCTGTGCACACGGCGCCGGAGATCGGTTCCGTGCTCATATAACGTGCAAATATTCCAACAGGCGTTACTTGGTTGAAATAGCCAATCCAACTCAGTGCATCGGCCCAGCCTAACACTGGAACTGTTACACCGCAAACCAACAGCGTGCCAAGCTAGTAAAATGGTGTCGCTTATTTGACTCTTCCCGCGTGCATATTACACTACCACGAAGAAATGAACACTGCGTATTTACATACGCAAGCCTGTTGCATATCCTACGGCTTAATGCATCACGTATAGACCGAGTCCTTTCTTCAAAACGTCCGTGGTCAGCAGTGTGCGTTACACCAAGATACCGTGTTGGTGATGGTGAGTGCTGGCAAGTTTTGGCATTGAACCGGACAAGCAAATGGGAACCCGAGTAATTCGTATTTGCTGCCGCATAATTGGCATGGAGAACGAGAAGGATCAAGAGGGGTGCAATGACGTTGAAGGGTAGAGTTCAACTTGCTATACAAGTCTTGAACTAGTTGTTTTAAAGAGGTGGCTCGCCGCAACCGAGACACGACAACCATGGTGTATTTGCACGTGCATATATACATGTGCGGCACATGCATGCAATGAGAAAACACCCGACTCGCATGCAATAATCTAGTCGATATCTAGCCTACCTCGCTATATCGAACGAGGAGGCTAGGGGCTTTTTTGCTGCTTGTCAGCTGCAACATTGCATCTCGACATGTAACATCTACGGGCGGCAGTTTGCAAGCTTGCCCTCTGCGGGCGAGGATATGCACGCTACTGCCCGCTAATCCTTTATCTTCCCTTTTCATTCCAGTACTGTCCATCCTTTAGGCTGGAAAACCTGATCTAACTCATAAAGCAGTCATAGAACAAGGTTAAGGTAGCATTCCATAACAATGCATAGTAATATACGGAGAGTAACGCAAACAGCCCGACTAGTGTGTCATGCCTTTGGCTCTGCTGATTGTTTCTGCTGTAATCGTAGACAAGGAACAACGACATTCGAGGTGCTCATGGAAGTTATAACTAATACTAGTAGTCCTGTAGGCGACGGGAATTACAGCGGCCGCCAAACAGTCTGCACCTAGCATAATTTAGACGGTGCGCCGCCCTGCAAAGGCGGATGCTTGCACAGAAAGTTGAAATTCATTGCATGAACAGGCTAAAGTAAGCCGCAATGGGGGTGTGCTGTAGCTGATTATGGAAAGCCGAGGATTGATATATGAAGCCCATGTTTGCTTGGCAGTAAGAGACAGGCTTGGTTTGACGGGAACTAGTAAATTGAGTCTCATGATAATGAGTCTAAAAAATGATGCCGACTTACCGTAAGGGCAACGCGCAATCTTATCCACAAGCAGACAAACAAATAAACCTGAAACAAAGACAACGTGATATGCAATGTGCTGTGGATTTGTCGCGCTGGACATGATTTTCATAGACCAGGGCTCAATAACCACGAGTTGAGTCTGAGTCTTAGTTTTGGCCTGTGGTGGCTATCTGTTTAGCTCTGATAGGCATCCAAAATGTCTATCGTGCCTGCAGATGTGGTCTTGGACTCTGCCCATGCGAACAAAGTAGAAAATAGGGGGTGTTGTGCCTCTTATGACCGGCCACCAACAAGGCGAATGCTACGAGCAGGGAGGGGGAAGGTGGGTTCAGAATGGCTTCAGGGCTTCAAAGCACAACTGAAGATCATGTCTTGGTCGTAGCTTTTTTTCTCTGCAAGTAAGTAGCACCCCAGAGGCCCTTTGGTCTGTTTGGATTTACTCATGTTAACTTGTGATCGGCATATGAATGCAAGTAAAAAATCAAGAGGTTAGCTGAGCCTGCAACCCAGCCCAGCCCAGCCCAAGTTTGTCCTGTCTTGTCAACATGACAGACAAGCCCTGGGGTGGCTAGTCAGCTGAAAATAAGAGAAGAAGGCCGAGGACAGGTTGCTTGTGTGGTTGTTGGTTCGAGCATGGAGCATGGAGCATAGAGCATAGAGCATGGAGTATGGAGTATGGAGAATGGCGTATTGGAAGTCCCGTCAAGAAAATATTGGAATTTGAGGCGACATCACATGACATGCAAACCCTACGATTCCACCAGCTATACCTGAAGTCATCCGCATAGCTAGGGTTGTACGTGTTTTCTGTTGTTGAATTCAGACCATCCGTCCGTCACGTCTTTGTTTTCGACGCCAGAAGTTGATTGTGAGAAGGAAGAAGGAGGGTGGCATAGAACATCAAGTAGACAAGTACAAAAGTAGACAGAATACGCTGAATACAGCGACATACAAAAAGGGCTGGGGAGAACAAGGCCAGCCACACTTAAAACCAGCTAGACATACAAGGCTTCACTGATGTTTTCTTCGCCAATTCCTTTATCCTCACTTTTTCTCCGGTTGACACTCGAAATTTCCCAATGGCAAATGGCTGGGGCTTCCGCCGTTGGCAGCCCAATCGCTGGCATGCTCGCAGGACATCATTTAGTTCAGCACGGACATTATAGGCGGTGTGATATCTTGTGATATTGGAGCAAGAAAGGGGATCAATACAAGGTCAAACAGCGAAAATGCTTGATTGCGCTTTATAGCAACATCAGGTCAGGCTCAGGGTGATGTTCTGCTTGTGTGGTCTTGTTACGCTTTCGCCTGCTTCTCTTTATTCTAGTAGCTTGAGGTGATAGAGGCAGAGCCCTTGTGGCTTTTGATGTGGCCATGAGGGAGAGACAGAGACAAACTAAAGACATATCAAATCAGGTCTCTTTTCTTTCCCCCTTTCTGATTTCTTGTCTTGAAGAAATATCCGGGCCTCCTATGAATCGCGAATCTGATTTTGCATGAGAGCTTGGAAGCTTGGAAGCTTGTCGAGATTTGGCTGATGGCTGTGCTGCATGTTGCGGTCTGACCCTTAACCCTGCCAAGCAGATTATTTGATATTCTTGCTATTTGTTGGGGGGAGGGGGGGCATGAAGAGACGGAGCATGAACATGTGTGCTTTTCATGAGTAGATCTGGCGTCCTCGAATGTGGGGTTGTAGTCTTGAGTTCTTGTTACGAAAATAACAGCAGTAATGAACTAATGATTGAACACAGGCGTTCGCATCGCACCTGGCCGGATTTCTTGGCTGAAGGCTTGAGTTCGTGCCATATTTAGCTCTAGGCAGAAGTTGTCTGATGATGCCACCAGTAACAGTAACAGTAACAGTAACAGCAACAGCAACAGCAACAGTAGTAGCAGCAGCAGCACCACCACCACCAACCCTCCCCTTCTTCGCTCCCCCCCCCAGGTACCGCGCCTCCCCCTTGGCCTTCCAAGCCCTGTCATTTGATTCTGGCACATCCCGGGATAATCAGACGGCGAATTTAGTTGTACAGACGATTTTACAATGCTGTTCCCTGCTGAGATGAACTGAGAGATGAACCGAACTGAGTGGAAGGCGAACACCAAGTCAAACTGCAAACAAAGGTCCAGTCCAGCCCGCTCAGCCCAGCCACAAGTCAAAATAGCGACCAAATGAGCTCCCCCGCCCCTAGGCTCATGGATGGGTTTTATTTTATTTTTTCTTCTTTCTACTCGTCCTTTGCCAGCCCTTGGCTGGGCTGGGCTTTGTCAAAGGGCGGAAAAAGCTGGAAATACTGCGTGGGCTGCAGATCCACGACATCAATTTGTAGTAGAGTGTGCCATCCCTTGTTCACGAGTACTCCGAGTCGAGGTTTATTTATATTGAGGCAGGCCCGCCTCCATCTTGCGTGCGGGGCGTTTGCCTTGGCCAGGTTCGTGATCGTGGTCCTCTTTGTGCTCTTTGTGCTCTGCTTGCTGTGCTGCTGTGCTGCTTCGTTTCACTTTTGGTTTGACTCGAACAGATTGCCGCTCTTTTTTTTTTGGCGTGTTTTATATTGTGTTTTATTTTCTTCGTCTTTCCTTGATCTATTTTTCCTTCATTTATTTCTTCGCTGCCGCTCCTTTCCGTGTCTGTGTCCGTCTTCTATCTTCCCACTCGCTTTCTCTCCCTTGCGCTGTTGATAGGTTCATGTCAACTCTGTTATAGTTCGCCTCGATTTGTTGCGTGATTTATAAAGCTACGTTTGCTAGCTTTCTTCGTTCACTGGCCCGAAGAAACGCTGGTCTGGTCTTTTTTCAAAGATTGTTTGCTTGCCCTTGGATATTTATTCTTTCTGCGGCATACGCTCTCCTTTTGTTCGGCTTATGCACGCTGATAATTCCCTAGACAAGCCTCTATTTTTTCTTCTCACTCATTTACCATGAGGCTTCTCCATACACTTACACTCCGCCTGTCGGAGTTCCCCCAATCTAGCATTCCCGAATATGCAATTCTCTCCCACGTCAGAGACTTTGACGAGCCCTCTTTACAAAGTATCGTCTCGGACACAGCTCACACACACCGTGATTATCGCAAGATCCGCGGAGCCTGCCGCCAGGCACAGCAGGATGGCTACGAATGGATTTGGATTGATACGGTATGCATCGACCAAACATCTTCTTCTGAGGTCTCCGAGGCTGTCAACTCCATGTATCAGTGGTACGAGGATGCTGCTGTATGCTATGTCTACCTTGCCGATGTGCCTCGATTCTACTTTGGCGACTCGCAGTGGTTCGAGCGTGGCTGGACCTTGATTGAGTTGATTGCTCCTCGTGATGTCGAGTTCTATGCTGCTGACTGGACCGAGATTGGCACCAAGAACAGTCTGGAGACTGAGCTCTGCCATATCACTGGCATCCGGGCGGAGGTTTTGCAGGGCACTGCCTCGCCAGCCACATGTAGTGTGGCAGAGCGTCTAAGCTGGGCTGCTCGTCGTCACACAACAAAGCTTGAAGACGAAGCCTATTGCCTAATGGGTCTTTTTGGCATCAACATGCCTGTGGTCTACGGTGAAGGCCGGAAGGCTTGGACCCGACTCCAGGAGCTGATTCTTCAGAGCACTGAGGACCTTTCTCTTTTGGCTTGGTCACCAAACATTTACGGTAGCGCTGATGATGCCAAAATCTCTGAGAACTACTCTGGTTGCCTATCACCCGGTCCTTTTAGCTTCGGCCGCCCTGATTTCGCCACGTTCCTCCCTTCAACAACATTTGGCTTTGATGACACTGACTCCATAATGTACCCTGATGTCACTGCCTTGGAATGGCGCCATGTCCAGCGGCACGTCAGCCGTAGCTCATGCTCAAAATCCAGCCAATTTGCCTACGATTCGCCAGTCATCAACAACCGCGGCATCGAGCTAACTCTATTGGTTGATACCTCGGCGGCTGAAACCTCGGCTGGCGATTCTGAGACGGTCGATGATGCAATTGAGACTGAGGTGCTGGCATGGCTGTATACCGATGTTGTGATTAGCGGGAACCTTTCACCAATTCCTATGAGCGACGGCTCCTCCACCATGGCTCGCCGGACAATGATGGTTTGTGTGTGGATGACTGTCTACCGCCCCTCCCGCTCTTGGTCTGGCAAGCTATGGGCTCGGCGGACACCGGGCAAGTCGCCTGTCGCCGTGCCTCTCATGTCCCGGGGCCGTTTCCAACCGAAAAAGATGTTCTTGCAGCGCAGCGCCAACAAGCCACAAAGTACCTCATCATGGAAGACGTCCGAATCGTGCGACTCGTTGTCGTTTGTTGATGAATCAATATTACTTTCTGATGCTACCCGCTCGCTCAACATCCGCATGATGAGCGACATGGACACCACCCCGCTCCGCATCGTGTCGCATTACCCGGTCGGTGCAAAGCTTAAACACCCGCAACCAGCAAAAAGCATTGATGGCTGCCTTGCTAACATACCTGTGACCGACTTCCGTGCGATGACAGACACGGGCCGCCAGGTCAATGCATCGGGCGCACTCAAGTTCTTTCTCATGGGTTCTGACCCAGCAGAGGATGCGCAGTTTGTCGTTATTTTTGGCCAACGCGAAGACTCGGGCAACATGTTCTGCCATGTTGAGCAGACTGACATGCCGCAAGAAGCTGGCGAGCGGCCGTTCCGCCGGGCCTGGTCGCCTGATCTCAAGGGCGGCTCCATATCTGGCGTTGCCGCCGGGGTGCATGACGAGCTTACCGATCGCAGCATGTTGTTGCTGAACTGTGGGACAGCGGTGGTCGCCATGGTCAAGAAACGCCGGGATGGGCGCTTTGGAAAATATGTGCCGACATTGGTGGTGGCATGCCACAAAGATGGGCGCAAGTTCTTTGATGCTGCAGGGCGTGAGTCAGAATGTAGCATGGACTGAGGGGTTGATAGAGTCCCTGCTTAGTGACTGTTCATGGGTGCTGCATGTTTGAGTTTTGGACCATGAGTGGTTTGTTTGTTTGTTTCTCTTCTTTCTCTTCTTTCTTTTTCTATTTGATGGTAGTGTATGATTTATGAGCCAGGGGCCGGTCGGCGTGGTTGTCTGTATGTCTGTCTGGGTTGATGTCACGAGAAAATGACCAGGTGGTTGTTTACGGATATTGGGGCGGCTTAACAAGTCTATCGAAATATTGCGTTTTTTTTCTTCTGAGATTTGCATTACTTGCGATTTGGAATTGCGCTATCGTGAAATGTAAGGCGGTAAGAATATGGTGATGACCTCATAAGACCGAGTTGCAAAAAAACCGGTGCGCAATTTGACTTCCTTCCTCAAACATCCAAGTGTGGTCACACCCGCCACCCAATTTATAGGTAAAGTGGATCCTAAAGCAGGGCCTAGCCGAACGACAATTGGCTGCGTTTGTAAGCTGTCCTCCAGACTACTCCAATGTCAGGGGTACTTGCGGAACTCAGCAGGAAGGATGGCTAGGAGGAGGAGGACAAGGCCACTTGTTTTGCGTTTCGTCATAGGCAGCTACGCTCGTTAGTAACGGATCTTGTGCGCCTTCCTTTTATGTCTCATTCCGTTTGCTGCCCCGTTTGGCTAGCTCTTTCCTTACCCTTCTTCAACTGCCATCTTGCTGACGCTTTAATTTCTTTCCCATTTATATCACCGCTACTCCCTTTTGCCCATTGATTTCTCTCTCTTCTCTTTTTTCCTCGCCTTCTCACCAACTTTGTGGCTTGCTCTGTCGTTGCGCCGTATTCTCTGCGAACTTATCACGCATCTTATCCAAGACATCTTATACCTATTTACAATCCACTTTGTCATCGTCCTCATCATCCACTACCCCTCATAACGCCATCATGGTTAACAACTACCGCTCCGCCTTGAGCCCTGAGGTTGACATGGCCCGTCTCCATCAGGAGTGCCAAAGCAACGTCGCTCAGATGTCCCGTCCTTGGCTACAGCACCGGCCATCTATCCAAAGTATGATTACAGCTACAGCTCCTTCATATGCGTCTGTTTCTAGTACTTCTACTACATACACCAGGCAGACTGCGGCTCAACGCGCATTCGTACTTGGAGATCTTTCGCGCGGCAATCTTGACAGGAACACTGTGTGCCATTCTTGCACCTCTCAACTGAGCCCCCAGCAACACGCGCGCGTTGTCCCTCAAATGCACGGCCAAGAATGTGTACTTTGTGCTGTCCAGTCCGGTGCTCCCGAGGCGTATACTAAGCCCTTTTGCTCTTTCCTGACGGAAAACCCAACTATATTCCATGCTGTTGAGTACTTTAAGGAAAAGCTTGGAGAAGCCGGCTTCACTGAGGTATGCACGTCTGTCTGGCTTGAAATATTCCACCCTAGGTTGCTGCATGTTTTACTTGGATGCTAACTACCATACTTTCTTTTTCTCTAGCTTCCTATGCGTGATAATTGGGAGGGAAAGGTACACCCTGGTGGAAAGTACTGGACCACCCGTAACGGCAGCGCCCTGATTGCTTTTGTTGTTGGCGAGTCCTACAAGCCAGGCAATGGTGTTGGGATGATTGCTGGCCATATTGACGCCCTCACTGCCAAGCTCAAGCCCGTAAGCTCAAAACCGAACCGTGCCGGATACATTGAACTGGGTGTTGCGCCTTACGCTGGTGCCCTGAACCAGACCTGGTGGGATCGCGACCTCAGCATTGGTGGCCGGGTCATTGTTCGTGACCCCTCGACTGGCAAGACCGGTATCAAGCTGGTGAAGCTTGGATGGCCTATTGCCCGTGTCCCTACTCTGGCACCCCACTTTGGTGTTGGTATGATGGGAAATAACAACGCTGAGACTCAGGCTGTTCCCATAATTGGCCTTGACAACTCAGATCTATCTGCTGCCTCACCTCCTGCTCAACCCCTGGGGGGTCCCGGATCGTTTGCTAGCAAGCAGCCCCCTAAGCTGGTCAAGCTAATTTCCAAAGAGCTAGGAATAAGTGATTACAGCCTCATTGTCAACTGGGAACTCGAGTTGTATGATTCGCAGCCTGCTCAGACCGGTGGCATGGACCATGAATTTATCTTTGGTGGTCGCATTGATGACAAGTTGTGTAGTTGGTCTGCCCTCCAGGGCCTGATTGCTGGGGACCACAAGCCATCCGACAGCTATATCAAGCTCGTTGCCTTGTTCGATGATGAAGAAATCGGCTCACTGCTGCGTCAAGGTGCCAAAGGCAACTTCCTCCCCTTGGTTATTGAGCGTTCCGTCGAGGCCCTTGCCCATGAAGACGAAAACACCACTTTTGGCCCTGGGATCATTGGCCAGACGTACTCGCGCTCGTTCCTTGTATCAGCCGATGTGACCCACGCCGCCAACCCCAATTTCCTTGGTAGCTACCTCGATGACCATATGGCGCGCCTCAATGTCGGCGTTACTATTTGCGCTGATAGTAACGGCCACATGACCACCGATGCCGTGTCCACTAGTGTGCTGACGCGCGTGGGCGAGCTTGCCGGTTGCACTACTCAGACCTTTATGATCCGCAACGACAGCCGCAGCGGCGGCACTGTGGGTCCCACGCTGTCAAGTATGATGGGTGTCAAGTCGGCAGACGCCGGTCTGCCGCAGCTGAGCATGCACTCGGTGCGTGCAACTACCGGCTCGCTGGATCCTGGCCTGGGCGTCAAGTTCTTCAAGGGCTTCCTGGACCTGTGGGAACAGATTGACGGCGAGTGGCACTAGAAGCCGTATATTATTATTGAGACCGTGGTGTTGTTTGTGGACTGAAAGATAACCAACTATATATTGACATGTTTCTGCCGCTAGTCGGAATGGGCTATGCGCATAATTACGAAGTAATATTCCCAATAATTAAGCAACAGATATAGGGAGAGACACACATACACACAAGTCACTGTCCTTATTTCAGACATCACTTTTTATATACGTGATACGACAGAATCAATTGTAATATTATTATTACGTAATATCGAGTGTGGTATCATTCTATACATGGCATCAAAAGAAAGGGGGAACGAAAGGAAAGGAAAAACCGAAGAGAAAAAAATGAACGGAAAGAAACAAAAAGGCAAAAGCGATATCTAATCTTTTGCTCGGCTGTTGCTTTCAAAGCCTGTACTTGACCGAATATTTGCGCTGGCGGGTAGACCACATTGAGAGGATGGCTCATCGCTTTGGTCCATCTCGTCGTCATCATCATCATCGTAGTAGAATTCGTCATCCTCGGCGTCGCCGCTGCCGCCGCCGCGCATCTCGGGCTCTTCGTCCTCGGGTTTGCGACGCTTCTCAAAGTCCTGGCGATGGGCTTCAGCCATGATGCGTGAGATGGCCATTCCGATAGTGCCAACAGTGCCTGTGGTACCGTTCCTGCGGTGCTGCATGCCGCTGCTACTGCTTCTGCCACCACCACCTGCATGCTGCTCAACGTCAGCTGCATTGGAAGGCGCACTAGTCTGAGCACCAGAGGTGTAGACGCCATGAGGAGCGATGGTAGTGCCCGATAGGGGACTGGATGCAGAGCCAGTGCTGGCGGTAGCAAGATCAGGTGAGCCAAAGTGAGACTTCTTGCCTGCATTAATAGCAGCAGCCGTCATCTCGTCACACAGCTCGATCTTGTAAGGGAGAGGAATGTCACGTGAAGCCTTGTATTGGGCAACATTGGAACAGTGCTCATTCTCGACACGTAGAAGAGTCCACATGCCACGACGAATGACTTCGGATGTGGCGACACCAAAGGCAATTGCGGCCGAGTGCTGAGTCTGGTTGCGAAGGATGGCGTAAAAGATCCACGAAAAGCGCAGAATGGGGTCTAGTGCCATGATAACATAGTAGACCCACTGCTTCTTAAGGCCAAGAATGTCGCGAAGAAGATACTTGCGAGCACCGGGTTGCAACACGGAGAAATCCATAAAAAGATCCCAAATCGCAGTGTAAATACCATTGATGCAGCCAAAGGACACAAATAGAGCGAAGTTGGTGTGGGTACGGTCAATGCGGTACATGGAAAGGGTGATGGCCGCCATGATAGACATGGCATACTTGCCACAGTTGATCAGATGGGGGAACCAGTTACGGGTATCATAGTAACGGCGAAGGCATTGCAGAGAGCGCCAAATTGGGGGGAGAGCGGCAAGGAAGCCCATGATGGGGGAGTGGTTTGAATTGCAGACCTCAGGCTGCTTCCAGCTTTTGCTGTACAAGCAAGAGACTAGAGCAATATTCTAGAGGGGCACATGTATAATGGTTAGTGATAAGGCCAAAAATAATACCCGGGGAAAATATAGAAGAGAAAAGAGAAAAGAGAGAGATGAAAATAAACAGGGGAGGAGACTTACGCAAAGGGCGTATGTGAGCGAACAATAGATATCGCCAAGAAAAAAGTCGCGGAATTCGACAGGGTAGAATCCAGCCAACAGCAAACGCCACTAAAAGCAGGGATTAGCAACCTGGTCACGTCATGCATCGTAATTGTCACTGCACGCACGCACTGCAGATTTAGCAATCTAAATCGGGAATTAGGCCACTTACATGGGAGTAAACAAACCACTTGCGTGCGCTCGGTCGGAAGATTGGCGCAGGGAAGCAGATGATGAGAAGTGACACAGCAATCAAGATGATAGGGTAGTAGAGAAACATGGTGGCAGATCCGTAGCGGGAGAAGTTGAGCCACATGAAAAAGCCGAATAGAAGACTCATGAAACTGGGAAACTCGGACATCTGCCGCCAGTCGAGTTGGTGGCGGGGATCCAGCTCGAAGATAAACTGGTAGTTGACCTTGTTGGTGGTCCAAATCCAGCAGTTTGCGCAAAACAAAGAAAACAAGAGTAATGCTAGAAAATAGCCTCCATATATTTGAAGCAGAAAGTTGGTGTTTGTTCGTATCACAGGATCAGAGTGGGAGAGGAGCTCAACGCCATTGACAAGGCCCTGAACAGCAAAGACCATGGCGAGGCCAATGAGAAGGCCATTGCGGAAGACGGTCCCGGAAACATCGTTGTTTGACTTTGCAAATCGGCGGAGCTTGCCAGCGGCAATTTTGTGCTGGCCCTTTTCAAAGTACCGAGCGTAGAGATCTTCGACGGATGCGATGTAGCTCTCGAGAACTTCGCTCTGCACGAACCACGCTTTGTTGACCTTTTCGTTGACATAGCGTAGCGAAGGGCGCATGTGCATGACCTTGTCATACTTCTTGTTCAGCTTTCTGAAGGCCATGCGGTTGAGCAGAGCATAGGCCTTGAGAAGCTCTAGACTGCGGTAGTATTCCTGGAGAGCGCGCTTGAGCTTGCGCTTTGCTGTGCGGTAGGGTACCTGGTGGCTCTGGGGACGACGGATGTAATCACGGCGAGAGTCTTCACTCAGGGATCCCACCTGAGGAGAATTCGCCATGTCGACCAAAGCCCGAGAGTTGGGTCCGGGCCTAGGGTAGGGCACCATGGACTTGAGAGGCTCCATCCACTTGAAGGTGGGTTGGTAAGAACCAACAATGGAGTTTGCAGTGGTGGGGGCGGTAGTAGAAGCGTCGTCAAAGCTGACTGTGGAGCCTTCTCCCGTCAGTCTCTCGCGCTTGGAGCGCTGCTCAGTCATTTCACTGAGGCGACGGCTGCGCATTTCATGTAGCTGGGCACGCAGGAGGTCCAGACGCTTGCCAGCCTGTTCTTCCTTCTCTTTGTAGAAGCCCTCGACCTTGGCTAGCTCATCATCCAGGAAGCGAAAGAAAGCACGCTCGCGCTCCTGAGCAAGAGGCAGGCCATCTAGTTGGCCGGGCTCTCTAGCGCTAACCATGCTAGCGTTTGTGAAGAGGCGGCGCAAAGGGTTGGCACTGGGGGTAGCAGGAGTCCACGTCGCTGATCTCACCGGGGCTGCGGGAATGGCGATCTTGAGGCCCAAGCGTTTCGGGGGAGAGTCTTGGGATTTGCTGCCATGTCTGAGGATATTTCTGCTGTTGGATCTGGCGACGTTCTGGGGCTTCTGTATGGGGAAGTCTTCTTCCTCATCTTCTTCGTCATCTTCGGCAATAGCCGGTTCTGGGTGCCTGAAGCCGGCATGGCGATCAATAGGGCGCCCGGAGACGGGCTCGGTAGAAGAAGGCCTTGAGCTAGAGTCGCCGTTGTCTGGAGCATCGGCCAGGACGCCATGGAAGCTGTCCTTGGAGTTGCGAACGGAGCTTGGTCCGGCTTTTTGGGAGGAGTTTGCTGCTTGAGAATGGGAGGCGGTGCTGTCGAATGCGGTCGAGTTGGTGAAGGTGTTGGATCGGACAATGGGAGAAGGGCATGAGTTTCTCCAGGCAGGCGCTTGCCACGGAGCGTGCTGGAACGAGCGGGCGGTAGCAGGAGTGTTGTTGACGCGGTTAAGCGAGCGTGTGATGCCCTTGACGAGCTTCTTGCCAGTGCGGTAATCGAGGTACTTGACTCTCCATTCTAGCGGGGAGGAGCACGGTTAGACATGGGGACGGGCAGACGGTCTGCACTGGGCTGGAGAGAAGCTTACCTGGAACCAAGCTCTGTTCGAGTTCCTTAGCAAACTTCATATCTTCGGGTTCTTTTCTGTTTCTAGGAGATATACGAATAGCAGCGGATAGGTGGCAGGCCTGTTGATTTGCTGCGGTAAATCAATAGACTCGAAATGATGATGGTGCTGATGATGTGTGAGCCGCCCGGAAGAAAACAGAGACGACTATGCAAAAATAAGGAAATAATAGTAAAATAAATATAGAGAGAAACGGAAAAAGAAAAGAAAAGAAGAAAAGAATGACTAGAAAGACCTCAAGAGCGGTCACGACAAAGACATTGAGTATTCGGATCCTCGTGAGCTAAAGGATGGAACTAATAGGCATACTCGTCCTTGGTGAAGAAAAGGTGAAGAGCAGGAAAATCCACGAGATATTCCGGCGGAGGGCCCCAAGTATAATAAAGAAGGCAAGAGCGAGCAAAGGCTGGCTATACAGGGAAAGCACGCTCGCAACGGAAGGGAGAAAGTCTCTAGCGTAAGCGGGAGTCATTTCTAATTTTTAGATCTTTTACCTATTTTATCCAATTTTTGACATTTACTAGTACAGGCACAACGACAGGGGTCGTCCATATAAGTCCTGCATCTCTATATACAATACATAACGTTCTTGCCTTGGGGGCCGGGGGGGTGTGGATCGGAGTGGATAACCTGTGGATAAAGGCAGTCACCCAGCATAATCCTTTGCATCCACCCCTGCAACACTCAAAAGGCAGTTGGCCAGCGATGATAGACAGACTCAAAACGTGCTTTCTATTTTTGGTAAGCTCGGACAGAAAAGTATTACCGTACTGTGCCGTTCAATGCTGGTAAGCGTGAGCCTCTCTGAGAATTGCAGGTCTGCAAAGGCCAAGTTTTGCGCCTTGCAGCGAACAAAGGCTTCGTAGAAGCACTAGAGCCTTCCTGGAGGCCCTGCTTTAGAAGATTTAGTAGGTGCGGGTGCAAGTGCAGTTTCCTCAAAAAGCATCCACTCCTGTGCGTCTGCGTGGAGCACTGAAGCGACTCGAAGCAAGAGTGAGCACAGAGCAAGAGAGAGGGGGAGGGCATGAGCAAGAACAGGAGCAGGAGCAGGAGCAGGAGCAAGTGCAGGTGCAAGAGCAGGAGCAGGGGCAAGAACAGGAACAGAAACAGAAACAGAAACAAGGACAACCAGATAAAGGCTATCCCTACTCCTCCTCCGGCTGCCGCTGCTGGTGCTGTGCTGGTGCTGGTGCTGATGCTGATGCTGCCGCTACTGCTGCCGCTACTACTACTACTACTGCTGCTGCTGTTGCTGCTACAGATTCGCTGCTCCCCCTCCTCCATAGTAGCTGCTGGCCAAGAATAGGATGCCACTGGCCAACGAAGAGTCCATGCTAGAATACGTGGCAAACTAGCTTGCGGCCATTTCTCCACCGCGAAGCAGGCCTCTTGCCACTGCTCTGCAGTGATGTGCACTTGCACTTTGGCAAATAGCACTTGTGCACATATCAGCAGCATCTCAGGACGCCGCTTCCCTTTCTTCGCACCTGCACCCATGCTGGGCCTGTACTATTTCCCAATGTATTCCCTTAATCTCGGCGCCTTGATTATTTTGTTTTTACTGATCATCAGCCTGTCTCATCACCAAGACAGATGTGCGTCTGCCCTGCTGTAGGCTTCGATGGCTAGCCGTTCTGTCTTTATGCTGTTGTTTCGGGTGCAATCAGCATCTTTATTGCGCTCTCATTGCCTCTCATCAACCGAGCCTAGCCTAGCCCCTTCTACCCCTCAGACGAGGCACAAGAACAGCCAGGGAGAAGTAGGGGAAAGGGCGGAGAGATGCTCCTTTTTGGTCAGCTTTTCTCGCTGCTCACTCTTTCCTCCTGTCTTCCTCTATCATGGTCCCTTGTCGTCTTCAAGCTGTAAAAAAAAAAAGGAAGACCTGAAAACCAGAAAGAGAAAGAGACGAGGGCTTGGCATTTTGTTGTCTGTCTTGGCACTTTCCAGGGCGTACAATACAGATACCAGGCAAGCTAGTGGTCTACAAGAGGCTTTGGTCCACTAGAACACGGGCCATTGTTTATCGGAGAAATATCTAGATAGACACTGCGCACTCGGAATACACAGCATGATATTGCATTCCCAACTTGGGCGACATCTCCCCAAATACCAATTTTCTTTTGCATGCGATGGACGCTTTATTGCTTTCTAGCCAGTTAGGGCCTAGCCGAGCGAGATAGCGCCAGCCCTCCAGGTGCTAGACCCCCAAGGCCAGCGCTGGCTTTGGCTGCGCATTAATTAGCCAGCCCCTGTTCTCATTTTCGCCCTCCTCTCCAAGAAACTCTACTCCAAGGGTGCTTGTTTTTGTATTGTTCTTCTGCCTCTTATCCCACCACATCCAGCCCGTGGCATTCTTCTGTGAGATCGACAAGCTTTTGTTGTGCTTGAGCCAGTCCACTAAGCATAGATGGCGTGGGAAGCGTGCGCCAAGAACGAGGTTTGGTGGTAAAAAAAGGGCTGCATTTTGCTTGTTTCTTGTTTCTCTGCATCTGGCATCTCAACCCAAGTTCTAGGCCTCAGTTCTTTGCTATCCGTCTCTCTTTGTCTTGGTCGTTTTTCGATGCTTTCTTGGCATGGTGGCATATGACTGTAAGCCAAGTAGAGTCGCACTGTCCGGAACGGGGTTTGCTTCTATAGCAGCCACCTGTCTATTGGCGATTTTATTCCGTTCTCCGCAAGTCGGAGTGGCATATTTCGTAAAGCTTGGTCTCTTTAACCAGTCCCTCTTTGTCCTCTATCCATAAACTGCGGTTGAATGAGGTCTGTACGCCAGCTTGACCACAGCCCAGATACAGTGCTGTGCTTTCCGTGAAGCTGTGAAGCCTCCCAAGCTGTACAGCCTGCTAAAACGCCGTCCGTGTTCCCAGTGTGCATGTGTGTGTGGTGTACCCGTGTATCTGTGTAATACTCAGTCTAAGCTTCCTTTGCTTCTCAGCAAGGGAGCTCAGTGACGCAAAGGTCGTGGTACACTTATGGTCCGGCCTCACCACTGGAGCTACCACAACTACTACTGTTACAAATGCCCGTGTTAGTGCTAGGGCCACAGACGCTTCCCCACCACCAGAAGGTTTTGAGCAGCGCTAGCGCTGTGCAAGTATCTCTGACGTCGCACAATTCGTAGCACCGAGTCGAGTACTGGCCCCAACTCGATTCTTACTTTGTAGTGCCGTGTGGCTCCCTCGCACAGGTGAGAGGAGAGTGAGGGGAGAGCAAGGCAAAGCGAAAAAGAGAGAAAAGCGAGACCCCCCAGCCGTGGCTCCGCCAAGACGGCCATAGCCAGCTAGCATGGCTGAATATTGAAGGCTACAGGCTGGTTTTGCCAGGAGCTTTTTCCCATTCCCTCTTGCTTTCCTAGTTTGCAGCATGGTTTGCATGTGCATCCGTGTGCGTTGTGCTGCCGTGAGCATTATCGGCCCATTGTCCAAAGCCGTCCTTGCTCGAAGAGGGGGGCAGGGCGGGAGAGAGGCAAAACAGACAAAGAAGGGAAATGGATCAATAGATGAAGAAAAAGAAAGAAAAAAGGGATAAAAATCATATAAATGACATAAATGACATAAATAATATAAATCACATGAAAAATACCAAGCAGGTACATGTACACGGACAGGTGCAGGCGAATATCGACGAAAGGGAGTATGATAACCATCATCATAAACATAGCCCTCCAAAGTGGGCAAAAAGCGGCATTTCGATTCCGCTCCCTTCTTCAGCTACGACGCCAGCAACAAAGACAAGGACTACAGGGGCGGCCTTTCCATGTAGACACTGGTATTTCATTAAACAAAAAATCAGCCTCCCTTTAGCGACTTCTTGGACTCTCTGGGTTCTCTATCCATTATGCAGGAGGGCTAATTCTTTTATTTGATTTTTGCTCTCCTTTGTTCTGTTTCAAGCAAGATCGGCGGTGGTGGTTGTCTTGGTCGTATTACATTAGGGTTCTTTGTTCCAAAGCTTAATAAACATTAAACAACACGACTCTTGGCCAAAAGCTTGGTATTGGGTCTCAACCCTGTTCTCGTTCACAGTGTCTTGATCTTGTTGCTCACAATTAATGCCCCGTTTTAGCCATGGCTGGCTGCAGAAGCGAAAACGCTACGGTGGCTTCTTGGACTGAGTATCTCTACCTTGTTCGGGGTGTGCGTGTTGTAGTGATTACGATCGTGTGAGGTGAAACGCAGCTGGCGAGGTAGGTTGCGATCGCAGGGTGTCATGTGGTAGGTGATGTGTGTAAGTCTGCATGCAAATGTCACTTGTTATAAATAATGTTGATTGACGTCAGGGATGTTCCGTAAACCCTTACATGTCAGCAGTAACCCTACGCAGCAGGCCAAAAACAACTCAAACTGAAATCTGCTGTGTCGAGGTCTCCTGCGACATTTTCAAGTTCCCTTGCCCACCATTCTTGGATGTCGTTGCACTGGTACCATGATCACTCGCGCTATTGCTCATGGGTTTCGCACCGTCAGTTGTCCGCCCAAACTTTGCGCTCTCGTCCCCCATTCCAAAAATACCCACGCGCCCCCACGCTTTGATGGTATCTGGCATGTCAAAGATGGTGTTATCTTGTGATAGCCGAGCGCAGTCATTTTCATGCCCTAGTTCGCTGTCTGCAGAGACCCTTGCAGAGCCCTGGATACTACTGGTGGTGTGGTTGTTGGCATCTTCGCGTCCGTCGTCTACACGGTCTTTTGCCGACGTCCCAGCAACCACCACGCCATTTTCTCTGAGGACTTGAAGCTGTGCACGTAGATTCAGGCGCAAAACCTGCTCTGGGTCGCCGGCCTTGAACATTTTCTTGGTCAGCCACGGAAACAAAACGCAAAAGTCAGACTGGTTCATATGCGCTGATCCGTGAACCCAGAAAAACCGCGCCGGGTTCATCTTGGCACCAGTTGCTTGATTGACAAAGTCTTGCTGGGAGATAACGCGCTGGCCTGGTCGCTTGGAGATGATGCGTGCTGTTGCGTGGAAGTGCTCGCTCCATTTGACAAACTGCTCTGAATCTACGGCTAGAATGGCCTTGCCGCCTGGTGCGCCCGTGACATCGTCGTAGGCAGGCAGTGGTAGCTTTAGAAGGGCTGTTGTAGATGGGTCAAAGAGCGGCAGACACCACATGTCTAGCAGGATCACGACGTTTTCATGCGTGATTTGTGCGCAGAGGTTTGAGTCGCGGCGTGGCGCAAAAAGCGGATCCGCCAAGCCCTTAAGGGCGGGCGAATTGGCATAGTATACGCTCTTGATAAACTGGACTATAGATGCGGCACCGAAACTGTGGCCCATGAAAATCATCTTGCCCGGCCGATGAACGTCCATTTTATCTGCAAACTGACCCAAGCTTCGCGCCGATGTCTTTAGATTGCTGAGTTTTTGGCCACGGTCAATGGCAATGATTAGAGAATGCACAAGTCCCAACTCCCATAGTCGAATCCTGAGCTGCCTGTCGCGGGCTTTGAAAGTCTCGGCTGTTACCTGGTGGTCTATGTCGAGATAGAGGCGCATTTCTGCTGTGCCCCACCAATTGGGAAAACGCCTGGCTCTAGCGCTGGGGTTACGCACCATGGTGAGGATAGCACTGCCATCGCGATGCTCGGGGCAAAAGACGATAAGGCCATGGGAAGCTAGAGATCCCGCAATGTAGGAATAAGAATTGCGACACCCTGCTAGACCATGTGAGAAGATGGCCGTTGGCCAGCGGCCGTCAGAAGCCAGAGGCGAAGCGAACGTAGCTGCGTTTTTGTGAGCTGGGATTTTTGTGTAGTGGGTGTGTCTAGGGATATATCTGCATGAAAAAGGGTAGTTAGTAGTAGTAGTGGTGGTGGTGGTGGTGGTAGCAGCAGTGGTAGTAGGGTACAGCCCAGTCTACGAGCTAGCCGACGCTCAGTTATTTTAGGGGAGCCACCATACTGAATTATTGAGTAGACGGGTGTCATGAAACATACGAAACAATGCTAGCTGCAGCCGGGCCCAGGCCTACGAAACGCGCATAGGCAGAGAGGCTTTGTCGCTGCGGCGATGGAAGCCAGTAGACATTCTTGTCGCGAGATTCGGGGGTAGCGGGATAGAAGACACGGACTAGAACTGTACGGATGTCGGAAGCATCGGAAGGGGTGGAAGCCGGTGATTCCAATTCAGACACAGGAATTTCGATATCAATAGAGCCAACTTGGTATGGACCAGTGTAATGAGGAAATGAAGGGATCATGACGTTGAGCAAGAGAAATATTATTTTGCTGTGGTCCAAGATTTTTTAATTTTTAATTTTTAATTTTTTAAATTTGGCGATGTAAAGCATGAGGAAAGAGAAGAGCCTCAAAATATGAAGTACCTGGAGTCGCGATAAGGGCCTAAAAAGGTCTTATCGTGACTTTCCCGGTTTTTTTTTTTTTTTTTTTTTTTCCTCTACAAAACAGGATAACCCTTGTGGAAAAAAGAAATATATCATAAAAAAGAGGCAAGTTAAAAACATCCGAATGGGAGACAACACATGCTTGGGGCTTGCAAGAATAGCGCAAAAAACAACAACCATCAACTACTAACTAGCTAGCTTGTTTTCCCGCCATCTTGATAGCCAGACCAGGCATTTGATTGTCTTTACAACACACACATGCACACAAAGGATGCGTCGTTGCCGTTCTAGGGATGAGAGCCGACAATCGCTTGCATCATTGTTTGATTTTCTACTGCTGTAGGCCGATAGCCGTTAGTTTCTTGTTTCTCCTCCCATGCCATTTACAAAAGGACGAGTACCGCTTTGTAATCAGCCTATTGGAATGTCCTATCAACCAGGCCTGGCCGCGTTAGGAACTTCCTAATCATGGGTTGCAGTAACTCACGTGTACGCGCCTCACGAGCTTTGCCTCTTGGTAGATTTTACTACATGGTATTCATTGTGGCCGTAGGTCTATAGCCCATCGCTTTTTATCTTATATGTAGCTGTTTTTAGCATCTTCTTATTAGATGTTAGTCTAGTCAAATCTGACAAACAAGGGTACGAGTGGTTCGTTTACAGTGAGGCACATTTGAGGTTGCAATGGTCACTCACTATGTGTTAGGGTTAGTACCAACCATCGCTTAACCAAAATGAGCAAGACTTGGACTTGGCCTGCATGTGAGCAAGACACCTGGGTTTCTGCCAGCTTGCACTGAGACTATAAAAAAAGATAATATGCAATACTGGGTACTCCCATGCAGTCACACACCGCAGTGCTGGTTCAGCGCTTGATAGGCTAGCGAGAGAGATTGATTGTTTGTATTATTTTACGTCTACCTACTGGTTTTCCACAGCAATACGACGGATCGAGAGAGAGCGCACGGGATCCCGTGTTTGTCGTCTGTGAAAGAGGTTAGGGTATACTGGACTCCAAGATGGGCCGTTCTAGCAATATAAGAGGCTAAAAAAAGATTGACGAACATACAACACCGAGGATTCGCATGTGGTCACCCACCATACTACTGGTTCGGCGCTCTGTGGCTTGACTAAGGGGGAGCAGACGGGACCCCGTATTCTCCGCAGGCTATGGTCGTATGTCGGAAGAAATGACGTCATACGCTGCATTATAAGAGACATGTTTCTGCGATTTTAGGACGCGAGATGACAGTATGGACGACAAATAGATTCAAGTACGCGTCCTTTGATCTTGGTGTTTCCAGTAGACGTTCAATATATCCAAATAAAATCTAGATCCATGTTGCCCGAGACCTGTAGACAGCCTGGCGGAGAGAAACAATTCTGTCCTGTAGCCAATCCGGCGTCGTTTGATCTGGTGATTCTAGTGGACGTTAAATACATATTCAAACCTAGTCTATAGCACAATGACAGCTAATTCTAGTGCGAGGTAGACATCAAATTCGCTTTAGGTGGTTGGCTATCATGGTTGGCTATCAGAACAACGGGACGCTGCAACAGTCATGCTTATGGAAGGACAAAACTGCTGTACTCCGCCGGGGCTTATCTTCCATGCCGAAAGCCGGCTCACGTAGTCGCTGCGAACTAAAGAGGCAGGGCAAAAGCCATGGAAGCCGGCAAGTACACCTGGGGCTGTGGTGTGTAGAGAGCCCCCCTAGGCTCTGATACCGAAACATAAAAGTCATAGGAGACGCCTGAAATGTATGCGAGTACAGCTGCTGACAGCGGCTGGGTGTTTCTGGATGCGACGTGGTGAAATGATAGCAAATAGACGTCAAACGATACCTATGTGCATGCATATGAGCCCAAAAGGGATACGGGCTAGCATACCCGACAAAAAGGTCGTATTAACGAGTTTGTAGTTAAAAAAAGACACAGAACGCCGGGGATTCACACATGGCCGTCCACCATAATATTGACTCAACGCTTCGGAGGCTAACTAGGGGAGAGCTGACGAGATCCAGTACCCTCTACACGGTATCCTATGGTCTTACGGTTGTACGCGGAAGACCCCATATCATGACTATAGCACATGAGGTAGTTACTATAGGCAGGTAGTAGCCTCTCTACCAAGGAAGTAGCCAAAATAAGAAAAAGAATAAATTGTGGCTATTTTTAGCTAAGCTTGGTTTTTGCACTAGTTCGGGCATTGAAGCTGCCGGGAGCCTGGTAGACGACTAGTAAATAATATAGACCGTGTTACTTATATGCTAAACAGAACGGGACAAAACAAGAAAAGAAAGCAGGGAAGCAGGGGGGGGGAACAAGGAAACAAACGTCAACGATCCTAATAAAGAACAATATGCCTATTAGCTCCTAGCGCACTGGCTATTGGTGTTCATGGCACTACCGAACTTGTTAGTCCCAGTTTGCATTGAAGCCATGATCAACAGCGTGCCCATTCGGATGGTATTTCATGAAGGGGGGCCATTAGAGAAGGCAGCACTGCCTGTGTCATCGTCGGAGTGGGCTGGAGGGCCGCCATCTGCAGGCATAGGCGTCTCCTCAAGGCCAAATATCAAGGAAGCAATAGCAGTAGCATTGCTCTTTTTCGTCTCCTCGTCGTTCATTCCTAGCATGATAATGCTTTCGAGACTCTCTGGGCTGGCTTCGCCCAAGAGAATATCATTGAGCTTGCTGGCGTTCGTCTGGCTAAGACTGCCCTTTAGAGCCTTCTGGCGAGATCTTGCCTTCTGAACATGTTCATCGTATCTTTCGTACCGGATAAGTCTCTGGATTTCGTCGTCCTCAGACTTTCGCTTCTTGAGATCTCCGTGGTAGGCCGAGAACTCAGGGTCTTGTAGCAAGGCATCAATGTAGAATCTACGAGAAGACGGCGTCAAGTGCTGGAGGAACTCCACCGATGCAACAGTCGAGGGGTACATACCCGTGTGTTTGTTAGATGAGCAGTTTTTGTTATCAAAAGCCCCGTCATCATTATTGAAAAATTCAGCATCACAAGCTTCCTGGATGTCAGTATCATATGTAAAGTCATCGCTATCGACATCGTCCTCGGAAACATCGTCCCATTCATCATCATCGTCGCCAGCAAGACACAACTGGTCAGCAGGAGGTATTTCAGAGGGCACGATCCGGCGGGCTTTGACATACCAATCAGCCAAAAGCTTTTGCATATCCTCCTTCTTGCGCTTCTTTTCGAGTACAATGGTGGCGAGCGTGCGGTGTTGATTCTCAGGATTCAACGTCGGGTCGAAGTCATAGGGATGCAGATAGTTTATCTCAGGAGACCCAAAGATCTCTTCAAATTTGCCCTCGTACTTCCTCGAGAGCGCATCAAGACTGCTTTTGTCATCGCCATCGTCGTCGCTGCCGCTGTCGTCGCTGTTGTACTCTGCTGGTGCTTTGTACCGGATTTTGTGGCTGTCGATAAATAGATCGATCTCGGTGTTGAAGATAGCTTCCCAAGAGCCGGACGGGCCCTGATTTTCAACGGTCCCGGCCAGCAGAGGAACGAAGCACTGGCGACAGACAGGGAATTCAGGCTCCTGAGAGATTGCACTAGTGGAATATTGACACTTGTTGTTTTTACAGCGCACAGTGAGCTTGTTGTGGGTGATGGTTTGCATACAGTGCATGCATGGCACCGGGGTAGCAGTGATTTCGCACATAGGAATCCAGCAAAGCAGACCACCAATAGAGATTCAAGAGAGGGTTAGTTGTCACAGATTGCGGAGAGTTTTCTTGATTCGTAAATACACACCAAAACTACGACGTGGAGGCAGCGTGGCTGGCTGTTATATATATATATATATATATATATAGTGTTAATTCCCTTTGTAACAACCATTCCGAGCCTATCGCATTAATTTACATCATGGCAAAAGAAACGCTCCTGTATTTGTTTCACTCCATCATACAACACTAAGAGGACTCGCATGTACCGAAACAAAGAATTTGTAGAACAAAGACGTCGTTTGAGGATCACATTACACGAGCCCAACGAACGGTGTTCTATGGCCTTCTTCAAGTGTTCCTTTTAGTGGATCCAGAGACATCAGGGTTAACACATTAGGGTTGAAGTTCGCAAGGAGCCCTGTCATTAAACAGGACATAGCAAAACAACAACGCTGAAAAAAGAATAGTAATAAAGAAATTAAACCCCCCTTGTGCCTCATCTGTGCCCAACCGCAGTATCTTTAACATAGTCTAGCCGTTTATCATCTTTATTCCTTCTCCCCTCCACTCCCCTCCCACCCCCTCCATCTCCCCGCTTCCATCTTTCCTCTACCATGTCTGCCTTCCCACCAGCCACTGGGACGCCCCGCGTTGTCGTATACCATCAAACCCAATATCACGAAAAGCGCTATGTCTCTCTCCAGCCCCTTGTATCGACACCAGGAGTTTTCGTTACCCATTTGATTGTCGCCGCCATTCACGTTAACGAAAACCCTGGACATCTAACTCTCAACGACCACCCACCCACAGACCCACGCTATGACGTGCTCTGGCAGGAGTGTGCCCTTCTCCAAGCTTCTGGCACCAAAGTCTTGGGCATGCTGGGTGGTGCCGCCAAAGGCACATATGCCCGGCTTTGCGGTGGTGTGGTCGAGACATCTGGTCCTGGTGGTGTTGACGGGACTACATCTGGGAGCACCGATTTCGAAGCCTTCTACCGGCCTCTAGCGGCTTTCATCCGTGACAAGCGCCTAGACGGGCTTGACCTGGATGTCGAAGAGTCGACCTCGTTGCCTGGAATCATTCGGCTCATTGACCGGCTGCGAGCCGATTTCGGCACTGCCTTCATTATAACCTTAGCCCCCGTAGCCCCAGCCCTAATCGACCCCCGAGCTAACCTCAGCGGCTTCAGCTATGCGCAGCTAGAGGCAGCACGTGGGCATGAGATTGCCTGGTATAACGCACAGTTCTATTGTGGCTGGGGCACGCTGGCTGAGCCGATGCAGTACGCGAACATTATTGGCCGTGGCTGGCGGCCTGACCGCATCGTAGCTGGAACTGTGACTAGCCCTAATAACGGCGCGGGCTTTGTTGAGATGGAGGATCTCGCCGCGAGCATCATCCAACTGTGCGAGGTATATCCGACCTTTGGTGGCGTCATGGGCTGGGAATACTTCAACTCGCGACCGGGCGGACCTGAGGCCCCCTGGGAGTGGGCTCAGTGGATGACGTCATTTCTGGGCACCGAGGAGGGGCGAGCCACAGCCATGATGGAGGCACAAACAAGAAAGGCGCAATGGCAGAAAGGCTCAACTCGTGGAGAGAAGGAGAAGGGAAAGAAGCGGACAACCGCACCAGTGCCGAATGAGTTTGAGTACTTTACGGACGGCGAGAAGAACGAGGAGGCGTAGAGACCGGATTTGTGATCTAGATGGATATATTTGCACGTTACACAATATTGTTGAATAAAAAGCCTCTATTCTATACCAAACGATCTTTGTGTCTAAAGTCCCGATCGCAGATAATATGAAAATCCCATGTACAACGCCATCCTCCCCGACCGGATGGTAATACAATTAAAAGAAGTAATTAAAAAAAGCGCAAAAAACATACACAAGGTCCGGCTCATATCCGTCCTCACCTTTTCCGACCTCCGCCTCCTCCCGCATTGCCCTTGACCCTCTCCCATGTTTCGGCATCAATAAGGTCGCCACGAATAAGACTCTGCACTACTAGTTCGTTGCTCATTAGTCGTAGCTTCCTTGTAAGCCCAGCTATCAAAGCTGTCTCGGCTTCGCTCTCAATATCTACCGTACTCTCACGTTTTTTCCTCCGAGCGCCGGCGCCTTTAGCTTTTGAGCCTACTCTAGTGGCCCCATTGGCTTCGAGCAGCTCAGCAGCGCTTCCTGTTGGCTCGTCAATGTATACCCAATCAAACGCCTCATTGCGTGCTTCAGCCTCAGCAAGACTCGCGCGGGCATCGGTTACAGACAAAGCACGTGACACCGTAGCGCCTAGGACATGCATGAGAAAGAGATAGAAGCGTTTCTTTTCTTCCTCGCGAGAGCGCTTCATCACAAAGAGGATGCGGTGGCCGGCAAGGAAGTCCAGGCGATGCTCGATCATGGCACTCAGTCTAGTGCTTGTCGGTGGGAATGGGCGCAGGGTACGTGACATCATGGCATTATCGAAGCATATCGAAGCACCAGGCGTTAGGAGAAACGGCTGCCAAGCTACTACTGCGCCCTTGCGAATGCACTCCTCAACCCAATGGTATGTTATACATGGTATGCCTAAGGCAAGGGCCTGCATGTACTTGACCTTGCGTGAATATCCATCCGCGATGACTGCAGTAAAGCCGTAGTTCTTTGCTGCAGCGGTCAGTACTAGTGGAATTTGCAGCCCCCCAGTACCGCCAATGTCAGAGCCTGTAGAAGACTTTTGGAACATCTCCTCAAACCCAGTTTCGAGAATCCGCCCGCCAGAAGCAACGAGCTTTTTCTCAATGTCCTTGTTAATGCGTACTCGACGCTCGTACTCGTACGCAGGAGAAACAAGCTCACGGGATTGGAAGGTTAAAGCAAAGACCATGTTGGAGAACAGACTACTGCTGTCCTGTTCAATGGGGACATACACCCAGCCCTTACTTGATTTCTTAGGCCCCATGTCTACCGTCCGGGCTACATGGGATTCAGTCACAGGCGTGGGCACTCCAGCTTCAGACTCTTTGATTGCCGGGGGCGTTTGGACCAGTTCGTCTTCAGAAGAGTCTGGAGCCACAGCCCGTGAAACTGTGCTTCTGCGGATCGATACTTTCCTCTTCTGCTTGTGCTTGTGCTTTGGCTGTGCTTTAGCCGATGTCTCACATTTCTGCTGTAGACTCGCACGAGAACGTACTGCACTGTGCTTCTTTTTGTCTATAGGGGAGCTTTGCATACTTGTGGTTTCTGTTGCGTCAGATAGAGGCGTAGACAGGCGTCGACTTGAAGGCGCTGGCGATATTGTCCGCATTCTGAGGGCACTACTACCGCGCTTGAGTCTGGATGCGGTTGAAGAGGGTGGTTTAACGTCCTCGGGTGGTTCAGATGTCTCAATAACACGATTCGCCTTACCCCTAGGCCGCTTGACCGGCAGTCTGGGTGGGGTATCTTCAGTGACTGTTGGCGCGGGTTCTGGAGTCTCGGAATGAAGGGCGGTATTGCCTGACTTGGCACTTTCGGCCTCTAACTGCTTCAAACTCTTCTGACGTTTGCGAGTTGGTTTGGACGTCATTGACGCGGTCTTGTTTGTAACTACAGGTTGGTCAGAGAGAGCAGGGAGGGGCACAGACGTAGTTTTACAGGGAGGCGGGTTTGTTTTTAAGCTTCGGCGGGAATATGTAGCCTGTGCTTTCTTGGTTGGCTTGGTGGTGACAAATGCATCGGTATTTTCATCTCCCGAGTTCGAGTTTTCTAGAGAGGCCTTCGGAGCCACGTCGTCCCTCGTATCTAAGCAGGTAGCCTGACCTTCAGGCAGTGACTCTTTGATTTCTTGAGGTATTATTGTTGGTCTTCGTAAGGGACTGAACGATGCAATCTGTGTATCTGGTATATGCTCTGCCATGCTTGTAAGCGGCGATACAGTTGGGCTTTTTAGCGAGCGCATTGCTGTACTCATGTTTGGGTTTACAAGAGGAAGCTCAAGCCTAGAAAATAGGGGTTCATCGTCGGAGTCAGGTGTACGCTTAGGACTTTTAGGCTTTAGCGGGTCGCTTGGAGGAGCAACGATAGTATCCTCTTTGCTCTCCTCCTCGTCGGCGGTTTCAGTGTCGTTTTCAGCCAGGGAGCTGACTGATGGTGGAGCAGCGTTATTAGTTGACTGCCGAGTAGGTGGTGGACTTGTTTCGGGAACTGCTTCCTTGTGCAACAGGTCCTTTTGCCGCTGTGAAGCAAGAGGTACTGAAGCTGATCTAGAGACAGCGTCAACGCTAGCCTTAATAACAGCCTCGGACGCGGCAGACAACTGGGAGTTTGCTATCACGGTGTTGGCCTCGTCAGAATCAGGTATTATGGCTGCCTCAGTAGCGGCCAGAACGCGAGTGTGGGCCGACAGCGATGTATGCGGGAACGATGATGGCTTGTCGGAGGCATTCTCAGAGCCAACGCTAGATACAGGCCCAGCAGCCGTGGCAGCAACAGCCACAGCAGCCACAGAGCGTGAAGCGCTAATGCAATCTAACTCTCTGTCTGCTTTTCTGCGTTTTTGCGCTGCCAGGTTGCGCCTGGTCGTGAGACGTTCGCTTTCGGAATCGGAATTATCGGAAACAGCCGTCATGTTTGCTGCTTTACGCTTAAGACTTTGGGGCTGAGGCGGCTGTCGTGCACCCAAGAAGGAATGGTGTTTGCGCATAGGAGCAAGTACTCGGGGTGTTTCAACGGGCGATCCAGGCATGACATAATCATCATTTGCTACACCGAGAGGCGATTGAAAGCCATCGAGAGGTTGGCTCAAAGAAGCCCTTTTTCGAAGCTGCGTTGGCGATGACTGGCACATGGGTACGGGTGAGTTGTTGAAGTCTCCCGGGGAAGGCCGCGAGGATGTGGGACTATGCATCTTAATAGCAGACGGCAGCTGGGAATCGGACGCTAGGAATAGCTGTGATGGCCGCATCTCGGATTGCTGCAGGTCCATGTGTGCAAAGGGGTTATTATTACTCTTGGGCGTGACAGGATCGCCAAATGGACGGCGACGAAAGGGTGTCGTGCGAAGGCCGAGAGAGTTCATCTGAGAGGGAGTCTCAACCGACCGCCAATTGCCCCGGGTAAGCGGTAGTCCCAAATCAGCAATAGGTGACAGCGGATCTGACATGGCCTCTTCAGGGCCGTGTCTGTCAGTGTTGTTATCATTTGCGGTTGCGTCTAGGCCAAAGTCAACCGCGCCACTGTCACCCTTTTCCAGAGAGTCGCTGTAAAAGTTGCCAAGGGAGTTCTCTTTGATACCCCGCTCATAGTCGCTACTGTTGTTGATTTGCGTTGACTCTTGGGATACATCCATTTCAGCGGCTATGGTTGTTTGCGGTGGTCGCGCGTCACGATTGGGAGATGTCGATGCTGGTGCTAGTGCTGATGCTAGAGGCCGAGGGGGATATTGCTGATAAGAATCATTGGCATGGGCTGTTATTGATGATGCGATGGGATTGCAACCATTTTCTAGTTGGTCTGGTGGGATAGACGGTATCGTGGCTGTGTGTTTGACGCCTACACTTGTGATTGTCGTGATATCAATGTTGTGACTGATGTTTTCTTTGTTTGCCAAGGCCTGGAAATTTGGTGTTGTTAGCGTGCGTCTTGGTGGGCTTTAGACCCTAGCTTAGCGGCATCCACCGCTATGGCATTCTACTTTAGTGGTTGCATAACGCTGTAGCTGTACATAGGACCCACTATGATATCTGGACTGGCTGGCTCTAAGTTCTTACCCGAGAATGTGCCTCACGGTGGCTGTTGTGATATGAACGTCTGTCTACAGTAGAAGAAACGGGTATCTTGGTAGCAGTTAAGGCTGATGTTCGATTTATCGCTGCGGAGACAATTGCCTTGGAGGAGGCTCGTGCAGATGATCTGGCCTAGTGTCTGCGGTTAGCCAGCTTCAGGGAAAACAGGCAACGTTGACTGTCCGACAATATGGGATAGATAGCATGGAACCAGGCATCTACGGGCACCCCATGTAGAAATTATGTTGTAGAAATCTTCTTATCCAGCTAGCCGTATCTCAGCAAGCAAACAGCCAGGATATGCTCTGATACTGTGTATACATGTCGGTTGAATGGGACGACGCGAGATCCATAGATGCAAGGGCTGCTAGGGGACGCGAGAAAGAGAAGAGCGAGGAGAAAAGAACTCACAGTTGACACCGAGAACTCTGCTGCATATATAGCCAGCACATCTTGGCTATCGGCCTCGTTTATAGTGGCGGCATGGCTTGTAGATACGGCTGAAGATGTCGAAGAAGAGGCTGATGCCGAGTTCAAGCCTTCAGGCAAAACGCAGCCAGATGCCATTCTCTACTAAATCAATAACATAAACATTGAGCGGTAGATAGAAAAAAAATGGGGCGAAGAAATACAAGTTTTGAGCACATGTATGGGCGAGGCATGAATTATCACCAACTAAGTAAACAAATCAAGCATCAAAGATCACAGCCGCGTTGTGTCATCTACCAATTAATTAGCCTATATTAGAACTAATGTTTTCCGTAGTGGGGGCAACGCGTAGCATGTCTCTCCATACCCTAATATTACATGTTAGGGTTGCGCTCCATCACTTCATCAGGTCCTGGCATGTGATAGTGCACAGGACAGAGGAGAGGAGACAGGGTGAAGGCGACGCCAACGCAATATGTAAAGACCCTGGCTGGCCATTATCGGTACTAACATAGCATCAACGCTTCCCCTCCCGGCCTGGTTCTACGCCCCTTCTCTTAGGGGTCAAAAAACACATGACTTGCGCTTTCACATTGTAGTTCCTGGTGCCAGCCGTAAAATCTAGCAGTCTATGTCGCATGAGACGTACATTTTCATGTGAGAAAAAATAATGGACGAAAAATGAGGAAGAAAAGAAACACCCTGAGTCCCAAGAAAAGAAAACTCCCGCCCAATGTCTACGCTGTAGTTTCATTCAAACGCCAAACACACAAAATCACAACATAGAAACAGTCCATCCCATTACCACGCTTCACACCCCGAGTCTTCATGCCGCTAGTTCTGTAGGTTCGTCGGAGATTTCTCTGTCAAATGGCCGGTCGGTGGCTTCTGTAGTTGCTGCATCGGGTTCCACAGGGCTTTGGGCTGCCTTCAAACCGTCCGCCCCCTCTAACGCAGCCGTCCGGACCGGAACCTCATCTACACAGTCGTAGAACAGCATAAAGGCCCCGCCCTGGTTCAGCACGTCGTTCTCGGAGCACTTGGTTACAGTCTCGTCACTAAGACGCCACCAGTCTTCTTGGCTAAACAGCTCGCTCCGGTCTAGATCTTCCAGCTCGACATCTTGATCGCCTGGGTTTATTTCAGCCATGCGAGACTGCTCAAAAAGCTCAAGTTTGTTCAACCCGGAGTGCTTCCGGTAGCAGACGTAATGGCCATTATCATGTCGCCCTTGGTGTGTCACAACCGCACGGAGTTCGTAAATGGGGCCGGTCACCTTTGTAAAAGAATGTTCGCATGCGGCCATTGAGGCATCGGCCTTGGTGATCCATCGCTCTTCGTCATCCGGGCTCTGGTTCTTGTCGTCAGAATCTGCGTCGGGGGCACTACCAATGCACCAGGGGCCAAGATCCAGGACTACTGGAAAGCGCACCGGTGCTGGGTTCTTCATGAGCATAAATGTTTGTTCGTCGAAAACAGATCGGTTGATGTGGATCACGAGACTCCGGGGTGGTCGGGCAATAACCATCTGCTTGGTCTTGGTGGAAGAGACTCTGTTTTGTGCAGGGATTTTGCACTTGTCCTTGAGAGTCTTGTCATCAAAATCATCGTCTTCTAGCGCAGTTTCAACGGCAGCCAGACGGCCAACATGCTCTGAAATTCGATCTTCGGCCATTCCAGAGGCACGGAATTTTTCAACCAACAGCGACATGATGCCTTTGTTCTTGAGAAGCGTGCACTTTGCGCAATGAACACCTTCTATGCTTTCAACCGAGGTGTATGCATCTAGCCGCTGATATAGATCACAAGCACCGGGTTCAGTGCCCAGGTTAAGAGTTAGGCAAATAAAGGGAATCATGGAAAGACCTTCGGAATAGCCGCATTGTACGCACGCCACTCGCTGGGCAACCAGACCCTCAAGGGGGTTTTTGAAGCCCGTAATGCTTCTCATTTCAGAACCATCGACGATCTTGGACCGCGCCTTTGCTCGGCTATCGACTTCGAAATCGCGACTGTCTCTTGGTTTCAGGCCAAGCGGCTTGTGGGATTTGCTGACGACCTTGAGTAGCTCCTCGTCAATTTCATCCAAAAGCTTCGAGAAATACTCCTGTGCATCTTGTTGAATGCGGCTGTTCATGCTCTTGAGGATGCCGGGGGTCCACAATGTTGTTCCATTATTATTACTGCTGTTCAAATCCGCGACTAGGCCGAGGAGAGATTGTGTTGCTGACGTAGACGGCAATTCGGCGCCATGCTGAGAAGGGCCAGACAGGTATTCGGGAAACGATGCTAAAGAAGAAAGACCTTGCAAAACGCTGTTTTGATAGCATGAGTTATCCCAGTTGCCGAGACCAGGAGGTTTGCATTTTTCAGCTTTGAACGGGGACGGTACAGAAGATAGGCGACGCCGGGCTTGGGTCACAGATGCCATGACGCCACCAGGTTTATCGAGGCCAAGGATTCGGGAAAGCGCATCGCTTTTGTTGGCGTGGGGCAGCATTAAAGTCATGGGAGTTGTATCAAGGGTGGGATTAAGCCAGCGATCGACGGTCTGTAGAAAGAGGCCCGGGATAAGGGCCACGACAAGGTGCCAGAAGAGCTGGCGAAGAGTGAACCTGTATGTTCCGAGTCGCAAAGGTACGTTTGAGACGCTGTAGAGAAGGCCAATAAGGAGAATCGCGATGGTGGCGACAGTCTGTGGATCGGAAAGGCGATCGATGAGGACTTGGACCTTGTTGCTGGGACTGGAGCGGGAAAGGCGACTAGCGTAGCTGGTTTGGTCTCGCATACGATGAGGAGAGAAGGAAGAACGTCGAGAATTCATAGCTGGAGTAAAATCAGAGAGAAAGAGCGTGTATGCGTTCCAATTAAGAGCCAGGGAGAAATGGGATAGGATGGATGAGGGGAAATGGCTTGGCTGGTTGCAGCTAATCGATAAATGAGAGGTATCAAGGAACAAAACCAAGGTTATACGGAGATCGAGGCTAGATCGATGTTGGTGGATGTTTGAAGAATCACGTAGACTCGGGGCACTGGTATAAGCTTCTCCAAGTTAAAGGCCATGGTGAGGCGCCCGGGCGCGTTCCAGTTGGCCTGTGAGTGACGATCTCGAGTGTGAATATCGAAGATGGCTGTTAGACCCGTAAGGGAAGAGGCAGAAGAGGGGAGAGGAGAGGAGACGCAAAATAGATGATTCTAGGATAACAGGCCAGGCTAGGAGCTGTAGGCTTGAGCTAGTTCGGATTTGTAAGGCGGGTCAGAAAAAAACCGTCAGCTAGGTCGGCAATTACTTGTGATAAAGAAGCGGCGTTTGTTTTAGGGACAAGCCTTAAGCTTTTTCGGTTCAATCGCAAAAAAGGTGTGCGAGTATGAAAAATGAAAGATTCTTGGAATTTATGTTCCATTGTCCATGCGAGATAAAGGCTAGCATCTTCAGCAAGCAAGCCACTTAATTACAGGCACAACGTATATCTAAGCACAGCGGACAGGAGGCAAGGTAAATGCAAGAAGAATCTTTACAGGAAAGTGCTCCCCAGATCAGTGGGGCAGTTCCACTAATTACATGGGCAATTTTGCTTGTTAGAAAGTCCAAGCTAGGCAACTGCTAAATCCTGAATTGGTGATACAGCGATAAAGGATGATCTCCAATATGTAGCCCGCTTTGCGATAAGATAAGAAAAAAAGGTAAATTTCAACACTACGAAGTCAAGTCCACAGAATCAAGACCTTGTGTGATTGTAAAAGTCCTCTCCTGCTGCCCTACTATAGACAATTAGAACGGGAGTTTTCTTCTTCTTTTATTTTCACATTTCAAACATCCAAGAACCATGTCAAAGGGCGGAATCAAGAAAAAGGACAGAGGTAAGCCACCAGTTCCCACCCGGTCCTCATGTGATTCTAGACATTAACGCTTCTTTTTCATAGCGCCCTCGGAGCGATCCAGAGCTGCTCGCCGGGAATTCTCTCCCAGCCTCGATGCTGGCCGTGCCGTGCGTGCTCTCAGCCCCGCTGCCCCTGAGAAGGTTGACAGTCGGCCATCTGTCCTAGCGATCCATCACGGTGCTGGAGTAAGCAAAAAGATCAAGTCGGGCCGCAAGGCCGCCAAGTCCTTCAAGCAGCGCCGGCGACAAGAGCGTGGCGTTGACCGGGCGGAAGCTGTAGCCGACATCACCGCCAACAAAATTGCCCGCAGCATCGACCACAACAAGTCGGTGCGCTCGCGTAACAAGACCTGGGACGAAATCAACAAGTCTCTCGGCGGCACCAAGACCAAATCCAAGTTTGGCTTTGAGCTGCTTGGCGAGGAGGATGGTGAGAACGATGACATCAAAGATGTCATTGCTCTCTCCACAACTAGCATCTTCTCCAAAGCTGCTATCCTTGGGGATGAGGCTGACATGGATGATGCAGGAGTTACTATCATCACTGATGCAAATGAAAGCGCTATTCCCAATAACGTTGATATCAAAGACGATGCTGAGGAAATCATGTGAAATCCGGCATTATCACATTCCAGGAAAAGAAAGGTTGATAACGAGGGACGCATTGCTACGACATGACGGACTGGTTTTCATTTGCGCATATCAGAAGGTTTTTTTTGTTTTATGTCATGCTTGTTTATTTGGGTCGGCGTTTAAGGATTCTTCTAGCATGCTTTCTATGGGTGGGTGTTTTCATATGATGTGGAAAAGCTTCTCAATACAAGCTGGTTCAAACAATAGAGATTCACATGCCCAGGGTTGCTGGGAAGAGCAGTTTAGGGTTCATACTGTCTATTTTTAGATCAAAGGGCCCCATTTTAATTTCCTTCAGCCTTGTGGTATTTCGTGATTTCATCGCTCTGCTTCTCAGCCTTCTCTTCATTCTGCGCAGGATTGAATTTCCTAAACAAAACCGCCAACTACACCACCAGACGACGATGCCTCCCCCGCGCATGACCAAAAACCCCGTGCGACCTGCGCGGCATCGTGCAGGAAAGGTAACCGGTGCCGATTCGTCCACATCGGATTCCGACTCCGACGACCACGACAACGAACCTCCCGCTGAGCCAGTCTCTAAACCGCCCCCTAAAGCTGCCAGTGCCGCACGAATTGCCACAAATTTTGGGAAAACTAGTATTGAAGACCGCCGACGAGCCGAAGAGACTGAAAAACAAGGACGCCGCCAAGCTGCACAAGAATTAGAAAAGCTTGCTGCTGCTGAGGGCTTCGTGACAGATGACGAGGCGGACAACAAAAGAGAGGGTGATGGCGGCAGCGACGAAAGTGACAGTGGCGAAGACGACGATGACGAAAGCTCTGAGGAAGAAAGCTCAAGCGAGGACGAAGGGCCAAGACGACTTATGCTCAGACCCAAGTTTATTCCCAAAAGCCAACGCTTAGCCAACGCTGCCAAAAGCGCATCTCAATCCACAGAGCAAACAGCACAGCAAGTCGAGGAAGAAGCACGTAAGAACGCTGAGGCCAATGCTCTTGTTGAGGCCCAGATCCAGAAGGATCTGGCGGCCAAGGCCGTGGGAAAGAAACACTGGGACGATGAAGAAGACCCTGAGCTTGAAGTCGATGATACCGACGACGTAGACCCTGAGGCTGAACTAGCCGCTTTCAAGCTGCGCAAGCTTCAGCGCTACAAGCGCGACCGGGAGGCCATGATTGCACGCGAAAAGGAACTCGAAGAAATCGAACGCCGTCGTAACCTAACCGAAGACGAACGCCGGGCCGAGGACGAGGCACATCTGGCGAAACAGCAGGAAGAGGTAGATGCCAAGGGCCAGATGTCATACATGCAAAAGTACCATCACAAGGGCGCATTCTATCAAGACCAAGCCGAGACGGCCGGCCTTGCCGACCGAGATCTCATGGGCGCACGGTTCGCCGACGAGATCAAAGATCGATCAATTCTACCGGAATATCTACAACGCCGCGACATGACAAAACTCGGCCGCAAGGGCGCGTCCAAATACAAGGACATGCGCTCAGAAAACACAGGTCGCTGGGGAGAGTTGACGGAGCGTAGGCCAGGCGAAGGCAATAAAGACACCAACTGGCGCAACCGTGGCGACTTTGGCGGTAATGTCGACGACCGTTTTAAGCCAGATGGTGATTTCCACGGAGGCCAGGGGGCCAATGCAGTACCGTTAGGACGCAGCCAACGCCAATCGGGAGATCGCCAGAAAAACCGCAGCCGGAGTCGCAGCCGGAGCCTAGACAGAAACGCGCGTAGAAGACGAGATGGGTCCCGCGATCGTGATCGAAGACGGCGGAGCGGAAGTAGAAGTCGAGATCGTAGAGATCGATATAGGACCCGGTCAAGGTCACGATCACGGTCGCGCTCCAATTCCCCTCAACACCGGCGAAAGCGTAACACATCGCGTGACTATGAGAGAAGGAACGACAAGAGAAGGCGGACAGAAGCAGAATAAAAGAATAGAAAACCAGGCAGCCATCTAATAGAGAACTATTTGTTTATAGACTCGAATGGAGTACAATTCTCCATGACCTTCCTACCATTGGTCCCACACGGGAATAATGACGCCTATCTAAGAAAACCCCTTCCTCCCACCCCTAAATTAATAAATAGTGAATCAGGATATGTTTATATACGCACAATCTCAATGCGTGACCGGCTAAAAACACTATGCGATTGCATGGCACCATCTTCATCCTGAGCAGCTTTCGGTGGGTAAATAGCCATTCTAGCATAAGTACCAGCACCGGCGCGCCTTGACAGTGTGCCTGGATTAATCATTAAAACACTTTCGACGACCTGTAGCATAGTTCTTGCCGTTAGAGTATGAAATTGAGACTCGAGGGGAAAGGGAATATATACCTTGACAAATGGCGGTAGTGTGCTGGGAAGCACCATGACATCTGGCCGTGCGTTCAGCATCTCACCCAGCTTTAGATACGCTCCATCTAATGAGGCGCCTTGTGGAATGCCATCTTCTGTGCCTGTCTTCATTAACACACTGCGATCCGAAGGGGGGAAAAGTGGGAAGAAGTGGCGCTGTTCAAGCAGATATCGACACAACCGACTAGACAGCTGCGAATCATCAGGCCGGCCACCGACCAACTCCTCCCGGCGCAGTTCAAACAAGACATCCTGTGAAGACAGACCAAAGACAGCCTCATTGATGCTAAGTGTCATGGGATTGGTCAGAATGCGCGCAGTGCGTGGGAGGCCGAGTTCTTTGCGGACAAAGCTATCTTGGGGCCATGAGACGTGTTTATTAACAGCGTCGCGGATTGATGGGATCAAAATAATGGTGATTTGCGGATTGATGTTAGAAAGCCGCGCAAGATGAGGTGAAATCATGAACTTGAAGGCTGTCGAGAGCGTTGCTGTATCCGGATCATATGTCGCTTCTTCGGGAAGATCAAAGTCGCCGCTGGCAATCATGGGGTGGTCAATATCGATAAATGGGCCCATTAGGACCAGCGCATCCACCATCTTGTCGCCCGCAATCTTGCACAGCTCTGCTAATGGCTCAAAAGCCAAACTGTCATCCGTAGTATATGGGCCACTAGCAATCATAGAGTTCAACGGTAGCGGGTCATCATCGGCATCCATGGCATCAGGATCACCGCGCAGGCGCTGACGATGGGCTTCCAAGGCCTCGGGGGTCGAGGCTGCGTTGGGCAGAATTGGGATTTCCAGGACATGGTTAATTACAAACTCCTTTCCAGAAGTATTGGTGCCACGAGCAGCAATTATTTGCCCGGGGAAGAAGCTATAACCGCGCAACTTTTTCAAGTTTAGTGGCACCCGTAGGCCGTTCCCCATACGGCGAGAAGTCTCTAAAACTACAGAAGCTGCGTTTAAGCGACCTTCAGCGGAGTCATTTGCAATGCGGCCAACGGCCACAATCTCAGAGGTCCCCTGGCTTGCTGGGTTGCCGAAGACTGAAAGGTCTAGGCCATGATGCTGTGAGATGGTCTCCATGAAATCATCTATCCGGTCATCGAGGATTTCCGATACTTCACTTAGCTTCATGGCCAGAGGCTTGTAGCCAACCTTTTTCTGATCCGATCCTGCAGCCAGCTTTACACGGGCTTCCGGGAATGGGACAATGGGGTATTCAGGATCGGGGAGGGAGGCATTGCCAAAGACTTCCAGCACATCGCCGGATTTTTGACGATCACTGAACTTAGAAGGGCTGTTTAGGCCACGGAAGAGGGTGGTGTTAGCAGCGCAATTTGATAGAAGGAGACGTGAGCATTGCGTCCAAGCTCAGGAACTCACGTAGATGAGCCATTCGGCGACCTTGGATTGGACGAGTCCTGTCCGCCCTGGTTCTCACTCTTGATCCGCGCCACCGTTGGCGTCTCAAACGTCCGTTTCGCCATCCCCCCAGTCTTAGACAGTTTGTTTGACCCAGGCGTCTGCATCAGCCCATCCAGCCTAGTTTTTTTTTTCAGAAAATAGTCAGCAACATCCGCCAAAAAGAAATTGCATACACTCATGATCAATCAAGCCATCTCTACCCGCCTTTAAACTCACATGCCAAATACATCGCTTGTCCGCACTGGTGCTCTGGGTGTCCCCATCGCACTACCGCTACCCTGCATATTTCGCCTTGCTGAGCTCGTGGCGGCTACCGATGTCTGCATTCGCATGGTCCGCTCTAGAGCATCCTGCACATCACGCTTGAACGACCTCACAGATTCCAACGAGATATTGGCTGACTCGCACTCCATCTTTATACAGTATGACTCCCATTTGTAGAACAAGTCCTCGACCGATAGTTCGTGCAGTCGCATAATCGAGGATAGCTCGGTGATGATGTCGGGCTCTAGTCTCTCTGCATTGGGAAAAAAGGTGGCGAGATCAGCAGCTATAGCCGCGATAGCCGTACTATCAGTCATGATGGAATGGTTACTGAAGAAAGTCGTTGTGGCTGCGTTGGGTTTCTATCACGATACGCAGCTTCAAAGGTATCAAGAGAGCTGTCATGAAACAAAAATCGACAACTTGGGTGGTGACGAATTGGTGTATATTAGGGTAAGGGTTATGAGACATCGCGACGCGTACGTGAAATCGCCTTAAGACGCGTCTAGCCAATCAAATGACGCAAGCCCAAGAAAAATAAACACTTGCTGTAATTGGCTGTAGCTCGGCTCCACTTTCAACTTACATTTTTCGTTTTCACGTGGAGGCCATGGAAATAGTTTAGAACCTGGGTTGATGATGGGCTATTGATATATTGACTTGAATCTAAGCTAATGCTGTAACACCTCATTAAAAAATGAAGTGAAGTTGGTTGGAAATTCCAAAAAAAAATCATGTGGTGCTATGAAAAAGCATCGCGACAAGCTCATCGCTAGGCTGCCTGTTCCTGTTCTTTGACAGAAACCAGGAAAATAAAGATGAAGGATAAAAAATAAAACCGCTTTGATCCCACCGCAGGTATCCCCCTAATATGTTGGTCTAGGAATAGTTCTGTGTTCCCATTCCCGGCCCTCCAATTTTCCATCCAATCATGTTTGCAAAAAAAAAAAGAGATTAACTTCTCGAGAAAAGCACTATCAAACCGCGGCATCCCCATGTGACGTTTCTAGAGACTTGCTAAGAAGATCTAGATCTTCTTGTGGTAGACTGTGAAGCATATCCACATCGAAGATAATGTTCCAATCCTTGTTAGGGGACCACTGGCTGGTTAGGGATTCTAGTGCGGTTGTTGGACCATCACCATTCTGCTGGCGCGAAGACACATCATCGTTGATGGAGCGGCTAAACTCAGCGAGTGCAGCATCGATGTCGTTCATAGAGGCTTCAACATGCTTACCACCAATGGAAAGAACCTTGCGACCAGATTCCTGAGAGATTCTGTTGATTCGCGGACTGCGGCGCAGCGAGGGACTTTCTGCTACGCGCAGTCCGGCTATGGCCGAATTTCTAGGCGTCCGAGACGGGGTCTGGGGCATAGCCTCTGGGCTAGTACGACTATGATGCGAAGACTTTTCGGATCGTAGGGATCTGGACACACTTCTAGTGACTGGCCTATGACTGGGCGTGGGGCGAGAAGGTGTTTTAAACTCAACACTGTTACTTTCAGGAGGGGGAGGTGTGGATGGGCGGTTCATGGTGGATGCGGGGCTGCCGTTGCTAAAAAGGGCCTGGATTTCGTCGTCCAATGTTGGCTGACTCGTTGCCAGCATTGTTATGGCCTGCTCTTCGGCTCCTAACCCGTTTTCATTGCCGAGCGGACCATCCTGACCATCCATGTCGGGTTTAGTAGGAGCTGTGTTTCCAACAGAGCTCTGAGAGGCATCATTATGAATTTGGGTGGCTTCTTTTTTCGCATTGCTGTTGCCTTGACTTGGAAACAACAACCGCTGCGTTTGGCCTAGTCCACTAAAGTCCTCGTTTTCAGGTGTTGGAGCGGCAGTGCTGGGTTGGGACTGATTAGTTGAATCGGAGACTGAAGGCGCACCATTGGCAGACTGAGAGATAGTAGGGCCACTGTTGGACAGCACAGCATCTATAGATGATATTGCCATAGTAGTGTTGTTGGCAGTCACTATTCTACTGGCGATTTGAGCCTCTGGGATCGGCGACAGGTTGTCGTTGGGCGCCAAAGGGTCAGTCATGATATTGGATTCGGAAGTGGGAACCGGGTAGTTGGACATGTTGTTCATGGCGAACGAAGCAGAGGCCGTTTTGCGTTTTCTAACGGGGGCCCGACCAGTGCCTCGTCGTCGACGTTCTTGGCCAAGGCGTTCGGCGTCCTTTTCCCAGCGATCCTTCGGTCTGTGTTTGTTGTTTTTACACAACCAGATACCGCATGCTGGGCATGTATTGTTAGCATGATTAAGACTTGAAAGTCCGCTATTTGGAGAAAACTCACGGTTGCAGAGGAGGTTATCTCTCCACTGTGTCTTGTCATCTTCAGGCCCCAGTGCCTTTTTCATCAGTCTATAGCCCGTCGGGTTTTGGTCATCATCACGACTTGTGACTTCAATGGCTGTGACTCGCCCTGGCTTGTCCGAGTATTCGTGGTATACCGGCGTTCCCGTGCATTCCCGTACAAACACCTTCCTCCAAGTGGGTGTTTCAATGGCACCACAGTTGTTGCAGAAAGGTGGCATTTCGCCATTTTGAACGGCCTGCTCCAGTCTCTCTTTGATGGCCTGTTTCTTCACGTAGTTTTTGTTGAATCGTGCTGTAGGGGGTGACGTCGTGGCAGTAAGGGGAAGTAGAGTTGCTACATCGCTAGGCGGACAAGGTGCTTCAGAAAATGAGGTGGGGTGAGGTGTTGACATTGAGGGACTAGGCGCCTTTCTCTTGGATGGCCTGCGACTAGCCGAAGACTTGGTAGGCGGTTGTTGGATGGTGTCAGCACCAGGGGTGACGATCGGCTGTTGTACCTGCTGTTCATTGGGGGTATCTGTGGCTTGAGTTACGGGGAGGGACTCCATAATATCTGTTAGAGGTGTCTGATTTTGTTGGGCATGAATATCAGCTAGGGCTTTATCAAAGCTAATGGCATCACCGAGAGCAAAAAGGGACTCATCTGCCACGCTGAATATGTTGAGATCAGTGGTGAGGTCAAAGTTGAGATGTGGCATAGCAGTATCATTGGTGTGATTGGGCTGAGAGGTCTCTATGAGTGACTGGACGTGGGCGCTAAGTTGAACTTGGCTATCCTTTTCTAGGGAAGGTTGGCTGAGCCGTTGGTCATTGAGAATTTGGGGCTGGAGTTGTTGTTGAACAGGCGTTGCATCGTTATCATGAGCTTCCACACGGTGTTGAGCGGGAGTGTTGGGAGTTTCATTATGAGAGCTTGATGGTTCATTGCATGCTACTGGCAGTATTAGGGACTGAGCAGTGTGGTCATGACGCTGAGGGGCTGGCTGGAGGCGAGGCAAGAGCATTTTGGGAGGCTGGGGTGGATAATGGGGACGCGGTGGCGGAGGACCAGCAGCCATAACAGCAGGATTGGAGACGGGAGCGAGAGTACCAGCTCTTTTGCGTTTAGCTTGGGAGTTTTCAGAGCCCTTATAGTCTACCGGCTCACCGCTGGCGGCGCGAAACACATGGACAGGCACCAATTTGTCTCTGCACATGATGTTTGCGGGCTTTCGGCTGCTTGCACGTGGGGTACTTCTATTGTCCTCGGGGAAATCATCAAGTCCTCCGCTCATGAAGCCGGAATCATTTGTGGATGGAGGCATCGGGGGGAGAATAGGACTGGACGGCGTAGGACTGGAATGTTGGAGATACTGTGCAGTTCGCGGCATAGGTGGGGAAGATCCAAAGTCAGGCGTACTGGCTTCTGAAAGAGGAGTTGGGGCGCCTGCAGAGAGTTCGTTTGGCGACCGTGCATCTTCATGTTGCACGACTGATAGCTGGCTATTGGACTGTTCTTGATTGAGGGTTGACGTGCGACGAAGTGAGCCTGAAATTCGAGGGCGGATGTTATCGCCAAAGGGTACTGGCGTAGGAGCGCGAGGAACGTCTTGTAAATGGCCGGTAGCAGAAGGCTCTGGCGTTCCCACAGGGCGGAAGGAGCGGATGGAGCCGGATGTGCTGGCAGCTACTCTCAAAGACTCTGGGACAGAAGAAAACGGGGAATTTACAGTCTTGGCGACTGCCATGGTTGTGGCTCGCCGTTTTAAAGGAGGGTCATCATCAGTGCCTTCTTCGTATCCAGAGGTGTTGCCATTGGGTTCTGAGGGCGTTGGGTTCTTCCGGGGACGACCACGTGGTCTCCCGGTGGTCCCGCGTTTTCTTGAAGCACGAGATGGCGGCCGATTCGCGGTGGTGTCTATTGGAGTAGCAGCTTCTGCTGCGTTCTTTTGCTGAATATTGACGGCGGTGTCAACTGGAGTTCCCTGGCGTGATAATTGTGTCTGGGTTGGCAGAGAGAATGAGTCTTGGCGACTCAACTGAGAAGCCACGGCCGGAGAAGCTACCCTGCTTGGCACAGCCGATGGAGATTGTCCCCGGCTGGTAGTCTCCATGCCTGGAATATGAGACTGTTGAGGTGTAGACACATGTGGTAGTTGGGCGGTGAGCTGCGGGTTGGATTGTACTAGCATGGCCCATTCGGCGCTTCCAGTTGGTGTTAGGGCATTCTCAATAGAAGGCTGGATCTCGCTTGAAGCAGCCATGGTGGCTGATTGTTGCCGCGTGATCAGGGGTACTTTTTGGGATTCCGAAAATTTCATCTTGACCTCGAGAGTGTGTGAGACACCCTTGCCGAACATGGCCAGCATATTCCGCGTAACAAGACCGGTCACCACGGCCAAGTTGTCGGTGTCATTCGCATCCTGACTTTTGACAAGGCCAGAAAGCATGCCGTGGCCGACAAGCGGCGCGTCCAGCTCTGAGTAATCATGGACATAGACAGCGTAGTCGATGGTCGAGTTTGGGTTGGTACAGGCGTTGATGAGTTCTGGGCTGCCCTGTGCTACGGCACCGAGGCATAGACTCAAGTCAACGATACCCACAGTAGTTTTTTCATCCAGGTAAAGAGTCTGGACTTGGATGAGTTGGGGCAGCCGGGCCAAGCACCGGGTCTGTTCTAGCTTGTCGAATGTGTAGTGAATCTTGACTGTTAATATGGGGGGGGGGGGATACGGGTCAGCCTCGCACATTTTGCATGGTGATCAGGGAGGGGAACCGCTAGGGGGAAAGGGGGGGAGGGGGAGGACGAGTTCATAGACAAGTGGATGCGTGAGACTTACGGCCCATTTGCTGCACCTTGACGGCCACATCACCATATCGAAAGGGGTCCTGGCCGGCCGGCTGCCAGTTGCTAGCCGGAGAAGTCATTTCGAGATGCAGCCTCGAGGGGCAGGCAGGGAAGATGCCAGGATAAAATCAGTGGCAGGTTAGGTGTTGACGAGTGTGGTCAAGATACAGCGGAGAGGAGAGAAGACAGAAGTGAAGAGGGAAAACCCGCGACGCTTAATGTAGGCGGTTAGTCGATTGAAGGGAATAAGAAGAGAGATGCGGAAAGACAGGCGCTTTAAGCTCAGAAAAACAAGATACGGAGAGCTAAAATAAAGGACGGATCAGAAAAACAAAGGGAAAAAGATAGAGAGGAGGAGAAAAAGACCTCAGCTGAGGTGATGGAAGGAGAGAGCAGAATGAAGGGAAATATCAATATCGCAACAATGAAGGGAAACGAGGCTTCAACGCGGTTCGCGCTGGCTTCGCTTTTTTGTGGCTCGTCGCTATGTGAAAAGTAGAGGGACAAGAGGCCTGTTAGCCAAATGTTAGCTTCTGAGGAACGCACAAATAAAGGATCCTCGTTGTCTAGGAGCCCGTGGAGCTAGAACATCGGATACAGAGCACACGACGCAAAGATGTGAAGATGTAACAAGACTCTACGAGGTGTAACGGGCGGCGCACTGTGGGTTTTACAGCGCGCTGTCGAGCTACCAAGGCTGTAATTATAGCACTGAGTAGCAATGAATAGCAGTGAATAGCGATCAACAGGTACCAATAGCGCCGTTAATGCACTATGCTACAGTGCAGACACAACAGTGCATCTAGTACGACGCACTCATACGCTTAGACAGAGCAAAAGCAAGCCATCCCAGTCCAGAAAAATCTAGGAACAGATAAAATCCGATTCGCTCTTCTTTTGTTTTGATGTGACGCCGTTGCGCCGCCCCGCAGTGGGTCTTGCGCTACTGAGCAACCACGAACAAGTCACGTGGGGCAGGCTTGACGACAGACTCAGGAAGGATCCACTCCAGCTGGGCCCTTTCCGTTCTTGGAGCTCCCTCAAGAAACCCGTGTGATTTCGCAATGAGGAAGCACAGCAAATGGCCAAAATTGCTGATGACGCTTTGCTGCGAGATCCCGCGTTGCTTGGCTGCCCTGCATGGAAAGGGAAGGAAGGAATGCTCAAAGGGTGAAAGGCTAAGTGCAAAGGGTACAAGTTACTTACTGGTCTTGTCCGGGAACGGAGTATCTTCGGCTGTCTGAGTCTGGATGCTGCTGTTCGTGTCATCAAGGTGGAAGTTGATACCTTGAAAATGTTGTCTTCTTTTTTCGCCTAGACTCGCTCAACTACCGCCTTTTTCTGTGCGCTGGAAAGCGGTGGGAAGTAGAGAAGAAGTGAAAGACGACACATGGCTGTGGGTGTTTCCAGTATTTGAGGGCGGCCCGCGTGCCTTTTATACTTGAGGGCTGGCATACAATTGGCAGACCAAGACGGGTGATACCCAACATCTGGAGGCTTTGCTCACTATCTAGCTTGCCTCCGTCTTTTCTCTTTCTTTTTTTGTCTTATGATTACAAGATCGAACCAAACTGATTTATGATCTCATCATGTGTGGATTTTTTTTACTCTCATCCAGATGTCGTTGTTGACTAGTTTCCTAATGTTTTACGCCACTTTTTGTCCACCTCGTGATGCTTCCTCCAACCGCGCCCATTTCATTCGTAGATGCCTACTTTCCATCTTTTTTCTTCCCTCCTTTGTTGCCTATGCATGATAGTTGACTTGGGGACATTCAGCCTTGCATAGCCTTGCGCCATCTTGGTCGCTACAAATACAGAGTTTTTTTCGGCTGTATTTTCTGCAATAACAACTTGGCTGAATTTCACTAGCATCAAGGCACTACTGGAACAAAGCGTGGGTGCGATCATAAAACACTCGTATTGTACAAATAATCATACAGCATCAATGTGCTGCACTACGAACCTAGTCTAAACACAACCAACCAGCAATATATAGACCGAACAACCGGCTACCTTGTTAGATCCGAGGCGCTTGTCCCCTCAACGCTCATTCTCGGCAGTTTCCATAGCCTTGGGGTGCGGCTTTTGTTTGGTATATTAGGACTCAACCCATTGTGCGCGGTTGTGCTCGTTGGAAATCACCCGACGGGCAATGATGTCCTTGAGCACAGTCTTGATGCCTTGTCTGCGGTTGCGCGACTTGAAGAGCGTGTCCATGACTTCGTCAACCGTCAGATCGGTGGTCTCGATCAATTCACGCACTTCGTTCTCAGTCGGCACACCTAGCTTCGCATGGGGATACTCAAAGTAGTCACGTTCGGTCAGTAGGGGCATTTTTTTGCCGTCAGTGATAAAGTACTTGGAGGAAACGTCCTGCTTGGACTCAGCAATAGCCTCTAGAGACTCGGGATGCCAATTAGGCGTTCTCTTGGATATTAAGAGTGCATCAACACCCTCGACAAAATCGGGTGATTGCACAAATTTGCTGACCATCGCATGTTCGCGCTGGAAGGTCTCGGCGATCGACCAGCTCTTGGAAATGCGCATTTGGTGCAGAGCTACATGAACCGAGGTAGGCGAGCGCTCATACAGCGACTTCAGAGTGCTCTGCGCCCAGTCTTGGGTAGGGCCAGTTTCATTCATCAGAGCTGCAATTATTCCGGCAATGGAGTTTGGACTGAAACAGCGGTCGATGGCATTGCGCAGCTCGCCCGAAAGCACAAAGTCCCCATGAGGCAAGCCGGTGGAAAACTCATCGATTGTCCGCGAAATTAGGGACAGGCGGGTCGCAAGAGAGTCGTAATCCCTGAAGCGCAGCTCAGCTAGGCGAGCCTCCAGAGAGGGCAGCATGGTGGAATCTAGGTAGTGGGTGGCAATTCCAGAATAGAAAACATTGGCACCTTTGAGGCTTTCGCTGGTGAGAGCCAGGTAAGTACCAATAGCGCCGTTCATGCGAGGAAGGAAGAAGGATGCGCCGACGTCAGGGAAGAGGCCGATCTTAGTCTCAGGCATAGCAAAAATAGTGCGCTCCGTAGCTATCCGTAGCGGGGAGTGCACGCTAAGACCAACGCCACCACCCATGGTGATACCGTCCATGAAAGACACCATGGGTTTCTGGTACGTGGCAATGTAATGATCGAGCTGATATTCTTTGCGGAAGAAGTTGATAGCGGACTTTACCGACTGCTCCGAGCAAGTCTTGAGCTGTTCAACCATAGTTATGACGTCGCCCCCAGAACAAAGAGCCTTGCCAGATCCTTTGAGCACTACGACGTTGGCCATATCAGAACGCTCCCATTCTACCATGTGCGGCAGGATTTTGTTGACCATGTTGGCGCTAAGGGCGTTGAGCTTCTGGGGACGGTTGAGCTCGATGGTGCGCAGTCCGTAAATACTGTTGAAAATGACATCTTCCGGATCCTTTTCTATGCTGGTAGCAAAATCGTCCAAGATGTCCATATTTATGTTTTTGTACTGGATATGATGCAACAGGTTAGCTTGCGTGCTTCCAAGTATGACACAAGATTGTTGATCTTGATCGGTGCCTGTCTCGGGGTGGTTTTTTGTTTTCACCAAGACCTCAGACGGCATGATATAAATAGTTACCTTTTGTGAGTAGTTGGCCGTTTGGCCCATAACCTTGGCTCTCAAAGGCATGTTGCGAAAAGTTGACGAGAGGTGTGCAGGACGCACAGCCGAGTAACCAGCGCGGCTGCCCAGGAGCTTAAAGAACATGAGTAGAAGTGATGATGTCGAGAAGCCCTATATTATATGATGCGCAAACAGATCGCATCGAAAAGCCCGTAAGACGCAGGCTTTTATTGGGATGCGAGAGAGGTATATAAAACAAGGCAGGCTTGTAGTTGGAGGGCCACAAGGTGCTCTATATTCAGGCTATCGGCGTTGTCTGCGTCGTTTTGGATTCGTACAAATGCGGATCGACTTTGCCGATATGCTGTTGCAGCCAATAGGAAGAAAACGGCTGTATGTTTCGTTCGCCTTATCGGTGCTGATGAGCTATCGCTTATTGGTAGTGAACTTGTTGGTCGTCCTTTTGTCGTCACTTGCACCTTGGTTTTGTTGGTGAGAAGGCCTTTCTCCAACAAGCCCTTGCAAATCTTGCTTACTGGGCTTCTATGTCGTCAAACTTTTGGCCTGGTGTATCTTGTAAGAAAGCTTAAGCAAAAGATAGTGCCCCGCTTTTGTTTCTAGCTATTCACCGCCTAGCCCTTTCTGCCGCTTCAGCGCGAAAACCTCCATCGAGACAATCACAGCCTTGCGTAGTCCACTTCAGCCGTGGCCCATTTGTATAGCTTGTGATCTGTATACTTTCTCCAGTGACGCTAGAACCTCTATCTATACTTTGCTACAACCTGCCCCACGCCCTTTCATAGACATCATGGCCGACACCAAGATCCAGTGAGTAGGCCAGTGCTGTCGATTTATATGAACTTGCCAATGCTAACTGGTCTATCTTTTAACTTTGCAGAGAGCTTCTTACCAAGCCTCGCTCAGAACTGACGTGAGTGTCAATGCCCCTCCTACTGCTACCTAGAATTGGCACTCTAACTAACCCTCTTCTTTTTAGCGAGTACGAGATTGCCCAGTTGGAGGAGCACGAGTTCAGTGCCGGTCCCCTTTCGATTCTGCAGACTGCTGTCCGCAGCCACACCCAGGTCCTGATTTCAATCCGTAATAACCGCAAGCTGCTGGCACGTGTCAAGGCCTTCGATAGACACTGCAACATGGTGCTAGAGAACGTCAAGGAGATGTGGACAGAGACACCGCGGTTGGCCAATGGCAAGAAGGGCCGGCCAGTAAACAAGGACCGATTCATCAGCAAGATGTATGTTTGTTGCGTAGTAGCGTGGTTTGAGCGGCTTCTATGATGCATTGTGGATTGCTAATTCCCCTCGTGTCTTCTAGGTTCCTTCGCGGTGATAGCGTCATCATGGTTTTGCTTAGCTGAACGATGTCACGACTCTTCTCTCTTCTTTCTTTTCTCCCTTTCACCTGAACAACTCACAAATGATACCGTTTTTTGTCTCCTTTACGACTCTTGGAGACGCTTGGAAGAGAAAATTAGAGAGTTACTTGCGAACCCCACATCCACTACCTTGATGATGGAACGAATTATGAGAGTGTTCCACGGGGGAGGGCTTCCTATATTGCTTTCTGACAGTCAGTTGTTCCAAGTACATCTCCTGTGTGGCTTGGTGTGTGTGTGTGTGTGTGTGTGTGTGTGTGTGCGCTTGGAGAAATTTGGATAGCTATACTAGAGGGAACGCGTTTTCTGTGTGGTCATATTCCTCTATTTCCTTTTGGTTTATTTTTTTTCGCTGGCTTTCTTTCACTTCTCCTGGACTTGTTTCTCCTGTCATTTGCACTTTGGAATCTGCGAGTATTGCTTTTCTGCTACTAAATAGGCGTTGAAGATTGAACATGGTATCTTGGTCACAAGGCTCGTACTATACATGTGTCCTACGGCTTCTACAACACCTATGTTTTAAGGACCTCCTCCGGTTTAGGAAAAGCACTTGATACATTAGTATATTTACACGTATATGTTTGATTGGCCCCATGCTATCCTCCCTCCTCAATAGGGTACAATGCCGGCAAGACCTAGGAAGAACCACGACAAACCCCAAGCTCCAGGGTCAGGAACACGCTGGTAGCCGTCACCGCCAACATAGACCGAGCGACCGAGACCGGGCTTCATGCCCTTGGTGCTCTCAGCACCCTTTCTTGAGGCCTCGGCCGCATCCCTGAGGCTTCCGGAGCCCAAGGTTTCAACAAACGGTTGCAAGGCATCGATTAGTGTGCGATCACCGGGGCGTGCAGGAGTATACTTGGATAATGCCTCTAAAGACTGCTTCAGAGCAGCACCCCAAACCTGAGGCGTAGCAGGGCCGGCAGGTTGGTTGCGCAGGGATGCAGTAAGGGAGTTGAGGAAGATGGCAAACAGCGCGCCTGAGGTGCCATCCATGCTCATTTCAACAACGGGCACGATGCCGGCAAGATCGACAACAGCATCGCCGGTGAGACCAACCTTGTTGATGTGTTCCAAAACAGCTGCGATGCGTTAGTAAAAGCTTTGGATGATAACTAGTTTTACTCATTCAGTGTGCATAACTTACCCTCAGCACCACGCTTTAGACCAGTTCCGCAGTCGCCATCGCCTACAATGGTGTCGTACTTAGTGACCTCGGGCTCGCACTCCACTAGCTTCTGAAGACCACCAACTAAAGCGGCCTTGGCAGCAGCCACATCAATGGTAACGCCAGAGGGTTTAGCTGAAGCGTTGTTAGTCTTCTCGGATGACTCCAGAGTCGCAGTGTTATTAGCTTCCCACGAAGCACCACTGATAGGGGCGGTCCAGCCAGTAGCTTCGCAAGGAGCGTCCAGAAGGTCGATCATGCTGACACCAGATATACCAGTGTCAACAGTGTTAAGTAGAGTGACGCTGAAGCCCATGCCGTTCAGACTGGTCATGTAGGTACCACTCAGAATGCGCTTAGGCTTGATGCCATACTTTTGTGCCAGTTGGTCAGCAACCACAGTAGTGATTCCACCCATCTCGAGAACACTAACTCCGCCCAGGTTGTTCACCATAAGCACAACATCCTCAGAGTTGACGTTGACGAAGGCTCTGTCCTTGTCCGTCTGGTCTAGTAGTTGACGCAGCATTTCTGACACAAGCTCGGGAAGCTCAGCTGTCAGGCGGCCTGAGCCGGCCTCGTTGTGGATACCCATGCCAAGCTCAATCTCACCAGGTCCAAGTGCGTCACCCTCGGCTTCAGACGCGCGACCGGGAACGTGCACGTGGTCCAGACTGGCGCCGACAGTAACCAAGTTATCTACGACAAGTCTTGCTACACGGGCAACGTCCTTGAGCGGGCGGCCCGTTGCGGCCAGTGCACCGGAGATCTTGTGCACCAACACAGTGCCAGCAATACCACGGCGACCAACCTTGCCGCCCTTTGTGCGACCAACGCCAACATCGTCACCGACTACGACCATGTCGACATCGACGCCAGCAGCCCGCGCCTTCTCTACAGCGACAGCGAAGTTGAGCACGTCACCAGTGTAGTTCATGATGGTCACTAGAACGCCCTGCGAGTCGTCGACACGGGTCTGGATGGCAGCGCGGATCTGTTCGGTGGAAGGCGAGGCGAAGATAGTGCCCGCTACAGCGGCCGACAGCATACCGGGGCCGACCATTGCACCGAAGCTTGGCTCATGCCCAGAACCGCCACCGCTGACAATAGAAACTTGCTTGGGGGCATTGGAAGGGCGAAGGTATACAATCTTGTTGGTTTCATCAACTGCGACTGAAGGGTTCGTCAGTGTCAAGCTGCGCAGAGCAGAGTTGACCAGGACAGTGGGGTCACTAATGAAGTGCTTGTTGGACATGATGAGAAGAAACTAAAGCAACAGGAACTTGCGCATGTAGTTTTTGCTGAGTGATGATTCGCAAATGCACGCAAATATAAACGGGAAGCCAGTCAGGATAAACGGGAAGCCAGTCAGGTATAAGACGAGGAGGAGAGGAGGCCTAGCAATAGGAAAGAAACAAAAACCGGCACGTCAAAGGAGAGAATAAAATCGACGGTAAAAGAACTGAAAGGACTCGTCTGTCCTTTTATACCTCTGGCCAATGCAACAATTCGTTCTTGTAATAGACTTGGTTTTTCCGCTATGCCGCTTTTCCGTCAGCTTGAGTTAGGCGTCTGCTTCTACTTCTGGTCTCTGGCGATTTGGAGAAGCAAAGGCGAGCATCCCCACTTAAAAAAATGCTACGGGCCAACTCTCGTCCTTTCCCCTCATGAGAAGGCTCAAAGGATACAGGCATATTATACAAGTCAGAAGTCTGCATGGACAGACAGAAGTGCGCCAATTTGCACTTGTGTCTTTTCAACAGGGTCAGTGCTTCTCGTTGACTCGGGTGGTGTGTGATGGGTGCTTGGCGACCCCTAGTCGATAGCCGAGTGACAAAGGTTGCCTCGACGGAGCCCACCCTAAAGCCTAGAGACGACTCTTCAAAGCGCCAGTCTTTGTTCTCCCATTCCATACTACTCACCACTATGGCTACCGGGCCATGTCTGTAAGAATAGATGTGCAATTCAGAACTGGCTCTGAAGCTGCTGCGTGATGCTTCTAGCCCGCTCGCAAACATGCCATCAGCAGAATCCCGCCAACTCCGGCTGAACACGGACATGTATGTACCTGTGATTTGAGTGTGAATTGCCTCGTCACTATCACATATAGCACAGCACACACATGCAAAGACACTCCCACCAATAGCGCAAAAATCTGACTACGAGCGCAACCACAGCCAACCCCGCGTTCACAATATGGCCTGTGTTTCCCCACCTAGTAGCATCTGCTTGGTTTTCCGGCCACTGCATTTATTCACTTCTCGATTTTCCTTGCCTCTCTTTCCTCTCTCTTCTCCTTGTAGGGGGCAATGAGAAAAAGAAGACATGCGCTGCTTGCCTAGTTATGACGAGATACACTACGATATGTCGGGAGATGGATGACTAAATTTGCGGGCCAGCACGGGTGCAAAATAGACCCTCAGCCTCCCGCGTATATCTCGCTGAGCAGGCCGTTGAAAATGTGGGCCATGGAGAACCCGACTCACGCTATGAATACTGGCCAAGACCGGCTGGCTCGCCCGGGGACTTGGTATCAGAAGAACTAGCTAGCTCCAGGAACACAAATCTGACTACAGGCGTTAACCATTAGCTGTTACTACGTCATAACGGGGAGTTAGATAATAAAAGAAAATGCATTGTTTCGCAGTCTGGACTAACACAGAACGGCACAAAGGGAACGGCAAACACCTAGAGCATTCGGAGGCTACATGGAAGTGAATATACGTGTCTCTGGATGAAAAGGGGTAGGGGGAATGAAACTCCTGGCAGATGGGAAAAGAAAAGGGAAGATAGAGACTTGATAAGTGAGAACACTAAGAAAAAGGAAAAGTAATCAAGATACATGACCGACACAGTTGCCCTGACCTAAGTTAAGTGCAGGTCCGTGGGATAGCAGAGCCGAAAAAAAAGGTTAGGCCAGTAACCAGGCAAATGAAGGAGAGGCCAGGAATAAAATGAAATAAACCAAGAAGAGAAGACATATTCAATGAAAAGAAATAACCAAGATAAACCGACACAAGATGTGAGCAAGCAATAAAAAAGAAGCCAAAAAAGAAGGAATAAACACAAGACGCATCATCTACTGCACGCCGCGTCGCTTTACATGCTTTCGTAGAAGACAAAGAACATGCCTCCTAGGAGACCCGAAATGACCAGCATGGTCAGGAAGGCCGCGCCAACCTTGTCGCCTGTGGTAATCTTGGATAGCGTCTTACCATCAGCGTTGGTTGACGAACCACCGGCATCCACGTTACCCGTGGACGTACCACCACTGGCGGCAGAGAGCGGCAAGCGTGATGACGGGTACAAGTTGTACATGACTGCAGCAAGCGATGCCATCTGTTCACCGACACCGTTTATGCCGTCAAAGCTGCCTGAATACCATTTCTGGCCACAAGCAGTGTTGGCAATACCCTTGAAGCCATCAGCAGTGCCCGTGCAGGTCGCAGCAGCAGCCTTGCCCGATGCCAGAAGCAGAGGCTGGATGGTAGAAGCAGTAGAGCTGACAAGCTGGGCAGTCTGGGCCATCCAGCGAAGGAGATATGTTTTGAAAGACCGCTGATCGTTGTTGCAAGTTCCGAAAGGCTCGCAGGCGGGCTCATACACAATGTTTTCCCTGAAGAACAGCTCGGTGGTCTTTTTCAGAATACCATTTGTGGCATCCAGCCAGGTCTGGTCCCCAGTGACATTGTACATGTTGGCGGCAGCATGCATGTGAATACCGAAGTTGTAAGACCACAACACCTTGGTCATGTCCTTGCATTCGTCGTCGGTATGCGCACCATCCTCGACTTCCCAGTCGGTGTTGATGAACAGCAGGTCCTTTTCCCAGTTCCAGATCTTGGCAGCCCAGTCGGAGTAACTAGAGTTACCGGTGTAACGGGCAAGACGTGCAGCAATGTTGAAGAAGCAGCCGTTGGAAATCGTGTTCTTGTAGTTGTATCCGGCGTTGAAGGTGTAAATCTGCCAGCGGAGACCACCAGAGCAGCTGGCCTCATCCCAACGAGAAGCATAGTCGTTGAAGACGGCCTGGACCAGGGCAAGCCATTGCGGTTTGTCAGCAGGGGGGTCCTCAAATCCGGACTCTGCTGCTGACATGGCCGCAAGAGCCCAGAAGCCCTGATCATCGTTACCTAGTGAACGGGTCTGGTTTTCGGGCATGTAGTTGTTGTCGGCTCCAACCTGATGCATCAGCGCACGCTTGACGGCATCGTTGTTAGAAGTATCGTTAGTGAGCCACCAGTAGTCGACGAGGGTACCAAACATGGCACCAGCCTCCCACCCTAGCGAGGATCTTGGTTAGCTTTTTTCTTTTTTTTTTTTTTTTTCGCAACTGGGCTCAAAAGCTGCAGCACGAGCTTTAATTTGACTCACAGTAGTACGGTGACGGCAAGTTTCCATCAACATCGCCGGTGTTGTTTCCAGTATAGAACTTAAGTAGGCCATAGGAAATGGTAGATGCAGCATCCAGAACCGATTCTATAGAAAGAAAAAGATGCGGTCAGTACGAGAGCTGTCAAAAGCTACAATAGAAGAAAGGGTCGACATACGAGTGTCATCGAAATTAACATCGATGGCTGCCGCAGGCTGTAGCAGCAGACCAGCCATTCCGGCTATGGTTGCTACCGAGAACCTCATTGTATTTGCGAAGATTCTGGGGGAGGGGGAGGGGGATTTGGAGAGACAAAGGGCGTTCTTTTGGGTGCGAATAAAGATCTAGAATACGCAGGTCGCGACAAGATTAAAAGCGCGGATGTTTGTGTAGGTTTATGCCTGAGTATATATTATCCCGTGGCCTGTGAGCGAAGACAATAGTTTCAGATTGATCCAAGATTCGCCGCGTTTCAAGGATATCGATCGTAGCAGCACCAAAGACAGGAATGCAAATGCAAGAAATCGAGATGAAGGAAAATGCCAAGGTGAATATCAAAGGCGAAAGGAGGCGTCGGTGGGCTGAGAAAGGGCAACACGAAGATGCAAATGTGTATACGGTACGGGCGTGTGGGGGTGATGAACGATTCAGACAGAGAAACAGCGAAAGGTCGAGATGCTGCTGATTCTATAGCATTACAAGCGCCAACGACTGCTTGTCCGGAAGAAGCAACAACTAAACGGACGGAAGTCGTGATTAATCGATCACGAGCAAATTCGGGCGAAGAGAGTTGTCCAAAGTTGTGAGTGCGAGTAGCATGTATGAACAAAGGCTGTCAAGAAACGAGTGACTTGACAAGGCGTGAAAGGCTAACAAGCAAGGAGAAAGCAAATAGACACAGCACGCAGAAGGAAGTGGAATAAATGAAGCCAGGGAAGAAAACGAAGCGAGGGAAGAGAAAAATAAAAGAAAGAGAAGTTGGAATAATCAAGCCGGGGAACGAAATACAGGAGAAACAAAGAGCGAGAGAGAGAAAAAAAAGAATAATTTAATCAAATACAAAGAACTAAAAAGGGACCCCTGGTTTTGTGGCTAGGTCTACTATGCCTCACTCTTTTTTTTAGCATTGTAATGCAGAGCTAGCAAGCGGAGTGCCCTAACGTTAAGCCCCGTTAGCCTGTAAGAGCTGCGCTGTAGCGTGCTGTAGCGTGCTATAGTACGCTGTAGTTTGCCGAAGCGCGCGCTGCAAATACAGTAATGAACTACCAGTATACCATGCTATTCCACTGTTTCTCCTTCACTCATCAAGGGTTAGTTACCAGTAACCCAGACTAGAATGCTAGCTTTAGTGCTTAGTCCACACAAAGCCGCTTCCATACCTGTAAGGCGAAATGCCCAGGGCTAGCTTTCAGCTTAATATGGACCAGCACAAAAACCACACAACCACAACAAGCCTGTGGCTTCAAGGTCGACAACAATCGAGCATCGTTGATCGCTGAGCATCCGTATTTATGCCAGTCTGGCCCGAACCTGGCAGTCAACTTTCTAACCAGAAAACCACCCGCCATGCCCTGCTCGATCTCTTGAAATGCGAGAGGATTGTACTCAAGCTTGGCATCTCCCTTCCTCTCTCGCCTAGCTGCTATACCCACCGCAGACCAAATTCAAGCCGCCACATGCCACATAGCCACATAACCACAGAAGCTCTGTCGAAAGCCCGTATCGACATCCGGCTCGTCATGCTTTCAATGCCCATTTTGATGTGCTTAAACGCTGTATAGACGGCTGGGCCAGCCTATCTCGCTGCTTTTCGTCGACGTATATACACTACCACCGCCGTCCTAGATGCACGATGGTCCTTGTCATGGTCAAAAGTCTTGCTTCGTTACAAAGATGGAGTAAAGGCCAACGGAAAAGGCAGGCAGGCAGGCAGGCAGGCAGGCAGGCAGACAGACAGACAGGCCTGCAGGTTCTACTCTACTTCTTCGCTTCCTTTACCGATTTACTTACCAAGTTCTGGCTTTAGTCTAGTTTTATGATGGGGTGTCCCTTACTAGCCCCAATTTAGCTCAGAATCCAGGGGAAAGCCTTAAAGAGGCTGTGCAAAGCGTTTGGCTGCCAGATCGTCCTCTCTTTTTGATGCATGAACGTTCAAGAGAATGGACTGTCTGTCCTCAAGAAGATCAAACAAGAGTTCTTGCAGACTATTGGCTGTGAAGAGCCTCTTGCAACTGAAGAGTAGTATATTTGAGCCGGTGAATGCATCACCACCACCCACAAGGAGCTATGCCTCGTAGCACCCTCATCATCTTTTCTCTCTCCTCCCTATTGCCGTTGTCCCAAGTCCCCTGTCTAGCAAATGCCCCCCAGGAATGAAAGAATAGGGTGATGCAATGCACCTTTTAACCTCTGCTCAGAACACGGAGCAACATTAGTCCATCCAACGCCAAGCATTCTATTGCTGAGTAGAGCTGGCGGACGACAAAAAAACGCCCAAGCTTTATTCTTAACTGCAATTCAAGGGAGGGGAGGGAAGACCTGTGAATTACACTACGTTGAGGGACTCATAATAACGCCTGCTTCGTCCTCGTATCACTCGCTCAGCTTACGACTCTTCGTCATACAGCACATACATGCGTCTTGCTCCTTCTTTTCTTCCTGTACCTCAATGTCTCTGTCTCCGCATCTGTCTCTGTTTTTTTTTGTCTCTAGGCCCATCATTTTCCCGTTCTTTGATTATGACCTTCTCTTTCGGTCTGGTTTTCACAGCCGTCGGCATATTCAATCCTGGCCCCTCATGGTTCAGCTAAACTAGCATGTTCACGCACCGCTTACGCAATATGAGATAATATGGTCAAGTCCGCGGCTACCAACGTCAAACAATAAGCGGGGGCAATGTGCTGCGAGCATACGAGCTATCATACAACCACCTACAACCAAGTTCTACGCAGATTCAAGGCGCAGAGGCGATGGAAGCTGTAGCAGAAGCGGTAGATCGGAACGCCGAGGGGGTAATGGTGCCGGATTGGGCTGATAGAGCGACCTACCAGTAGAGCTACAGTCTTTCAGGTCCCATAGAACGACACAAGGCCAGGCTAGGAAGAGAGCTAGCAGGATATACATTTCGTACTCCGGGGGCTGGCCTAAACTGCCCGCACGCCAATCATCCTATAGATGGAGGGACCAAGAGGTGGCTTGTGCCATGCTTTAAGGTAAATCACGTATGGAGCCTATGGGTGCATCTCATAAACGTTTAATCAATGTGATTAACACGGTTTCTGGAGTATCCTTGGGAGCATTCATCGATACAGGCACATAGATACAGACACATCGATCCAGAGATATTTGCAACAGGAAGCCCCAGCATCCGGCGGCATATGAGGATCGGTCTCATGATTACAAGACGAGAAGCCAAAAGGGGAGACCTGAAGTATTTGAAAGGTTATCTGCGGAGTGACTTGGCTGCACAAGGTCAAGTATCTAATTTGATGCCCACAATCCAAGTAGCATACATTGCTTTTACTCTCTGTTCTAACCCATGGGGTTTTGGGGTTTTCGATGAAGAGTTTTTTTTATTAAAATTCCCAAGCCCAAGCCCCGGTTCTTGCAAATTATCATTGTCCCTACAGTGGCTAGATGGCAAGTTGACGATACCTCAAAAACATTCCAAGGGCCATGCCACAGTTTATATCCCCAACAGAAGATAATAACTGTAAGTCCACCTCGAACTTGATAGGAACCCTATGGTTTGGCGTAAGCCCCGCATCTCAGACACGGACTTCTTCAAATCATTATACTCTTAGTATCCGCTAGAGTCTCGATGTTCTCCAGATGTAGCGCCTAGTACAAACTCCATACACAAGATCAAGTAGCTGTCCTAGGACATACCCACAGACTTCAGGGCAAGAATCCAGGTCGGGTGACGACAGATGATCCAGAGGCACTGGCCTTCAGCAATAGCTACCTCAGGCCAACCCCATGAAAAAGAAAACAGCCCATAGAGTGACTACCAAAACTCCAGGCAAAGACCTATTCAGATTCAGAAAACAGAAGCTTTATGGTTTGCAAGTTGCACGGGGAGAAGAAGGACGATAGAAGGACAACGGAGGGATCCTTGCGTCGGGAATTAGGCGAAATAAGTTGGTAAGTTGACATGCCGAAGATTGACTAGATGTAAAAGTGAGTGGCAGAAATGAAGCTGCCGTGAATGGTAAACGTGGCTGACGCCACAATCACCATAGGATAAATACTAAATTATACTACACATATATTTACTATTGAACATCTTCTAGTACCAACATTCATTTTAACAAAGCAAGCCCAGCTCGATACGGAACTTGGAACAACTACACTCAAAGCTCGCCTATCCAAGTCTCATGAAAGTCCTATAAAACTGCGGCTTGTCGTAGTCCCATCTTGCCTCTACGCGTCCTCGCCCGCCCGGTCTGCATCACACGGAGCAAAGGCCTCGTATAGACGATTCTCATGCATGACAGACTCTCTGACATGTGTCAGCAAATACCTAACTCAGCCTGCTGTTAGCTGACGCAACACAAAAAGGCGCTAACAAGACAAGAAAGCCAACTAAAATATCAGCCTATTGCTCTGCCTCTTTCTTTACCAGCCACCCACCCAGCTTCACCTGGAGGGGAGTGGGTACAGAATAGTATTAGAATCACTGCTCTGCGTACCACGTCCACTTGTTTACGATACCGCTGACGTTGCGGTTTCAGCGGAGTATTGGGGTTTGATCAAGAGAACGTCTGGTGCGCAGCTAATCTGTGCGCAGTAGGCGGGCTGTCCAAGTAGAAAATACCTGCCCTGCAACCTCCCGTCGCTGCTGGACTCTCCCCGCACTGCTTGTGTCCCATAGAACGGCCACGCTTTCCGCCTAAAACGGAGGCTCCAACAGCGCTTTCTCTGTGTAATGAGTAATAGCGTCTCCTTCGTCTTCGTACTACCTACTTAGCTTACGACTACTCCTGTATCTGAATACATTTTGTACTTTCTCTCCCCTCCTCGTGCCTTTATCTACTTAGTATTTCTAGTTCATCCCGCAAGCCAAATTCCACTCCTTGTCGTATTACCCTTTCTCAGCTACCAACACAGCCCCCAATATCACCCTTCCCGCCAGCTATAACCGATCCAACCAAGACTTTTTCCCTTACTCGCCCAGCCCTTGGCCCACGGTCAACACGGCCACCCTGACCTCTGAAACTCTTCGTACCAAGACTAGGCTCCCAGTTTTTCTTCACACATCCACTTTCACAATTATAGCTCAGACAGTACTAGGGTTATCCAGCAACCCATAAGGGTTGCCATATAAGATGCCATAAACTCCAACTGAAGGTTCTCTCCCATCTATCTGCTAAAGCAAGTCTAATGTCCAACGACGTAGGATGGAAGGAGGAAAAAAGGATATTTTCCTCTATTGCCAAGTCTCTAGAAAAGCCGTTTTCTTTTCCATTATGTGGCGGCGCGTAAGAAGAAAAGAAGGAAGAACAGAAAGAAAAAAAAAAGGAAAAAAAAAAAGGAAAAATACATCATCATCCATCGATTGAACTCTAAAAGAAAACAAAAAAAACACCCAAATGTGTAAATCGTGATACAGCAGACTTCTAATAATAGGAACAAGGCGCGAAGTAGGCAGGAGGAAGGAAGGGGGGAGGGGGACGATGATTAAGCATTGAAGAAAGAGAGGCTGATGATCATCTCTACTTCTCATCGGTCAAAAGTAGCGAAAGGAATAAACACGCTGAGCAAAGAAGGCAAAGTCATAACAGGTAGGTAGAACCAGTGATATAGAAACAAGCTAAGAAAGTATGGAGCAGAGAAGGGAGAATAATGGTAAGTGAGAAGAAGAGGAGAACGAAAGACCAAACATCGTGTTGTCGTGGATTGTCTTTAGTACTGAGACGTCGCAGTCTCCCGCGTTCTACTCGGACTGCGATGGTCTCTGCGTGCTGAGCGTTGCTGGATGAAGGATTGACTAGTAACAAGCTCAAATCCACACACGTCCGTCAGGTAAGAAATTCTGCAGGCAGGAAAATGGTTAGACATCTTCTTTAGAGGTTAGAGGGGGGACAGGGAAGATACTCACTTTTCTTCTTCCTCCATGGAGACCCGTATGTCACCTAGAACAGCCGCGCACCTGGCACTTGTCGCAGCCTTGCGGGTGTGGTCAATCTCTTTCACATAAAATTTGAATCGACCGGACACAGGCCTGTGGTCTGATGCGCGGACCTCGTGACGACGGTACTCTAACTGCTGGATACGGCCATGGCCACGGTGTAGCAGCCGGTCACACCACGCAGGCGACCGTTTCTTCTCACTAGTGTCATAGTTGTCGGTGCCAACATCATACTTGTATGTCGGAGCAAATTCAATCGGCATCTCATGAAATGCGCGCAGCTTGAACGACGGATTCCGCCTCTTGGCGACAAGCAGCTGGTCGCGCTCTAGTAGTTTGCCTAGGTTGTCGTTCTTGACGGCCATTACCACTGTGTCGCGTGACATGGCATCTATACGGTAGTTCAAGTCTCCATTCCATAAACAAAGCTCATGGTCCATGACCATAGTACCGTCGCCACCGCCGACATAGTGGTCGGGTCGGATGGCTGCGTTGCGTTCAATAGGCAGGATTTGGCCTTCTAATATCGCTGCTACATCGTTGTGGCGGCTATTGGCCTGGGTTTGCCCGGCCGCCAAATGACAGTTGACAAAGCAGAGAGACGAGTCGTCAATCATAAACCGGATCACAATAGCACCCTTGTTTCCATGATAGCCACCCATTCCACGCTTCACGTCAGTCGCATACAAATCATGAATACGGTCTCGCAGCGAGGCCTTGACAAAAATGCACGTGAAAAGACCAACCAGCGTCGCTGTGTGGAGGACGTAGTATGGCTGGTTTGAGGGCATGTAGTCGTCTAGGGACCTCTGAAGAAAGTCTCTCCAATCACGGTATGCGTGACTCATGTCTTTCTTATCGTCCTTTTTCTTGGAAGACTTGAATAGGCGCTTGGCAGTAGCCGTTTTGTCCTCAAGGTCAACTAGCTCTTGGAAGCCAAATACCAAAATATCGGGGCAGCCGCTGTCCTTGATGAGATTGGTAAAGAACGCAGAGTCCGTCGAGTGCTGGATTTGACTGGGCGTAGAGGCTCCAGCATTCCACGTCAGGACGTGAACATCTAGCTCGTCAAAGTCGCAGTATTCGGTGTCAACAGACCTCATGTAGTCTTCCGTTGCATCTTCCTTGAGCAGGCCATCCCATGCACGTAGTTTGTTGTCAGCCCCAAGAGATACCACCTGGAAGCGGCCCATGCGGTACACACTTGCTGCATCGGGAATCAGTTTGATGACGGGATTATCATGTGCATGCCACTCCTTCTTCATCGTCCAAGGCGTCGTTGCAACATCGTAGACTGCAATTTTGCCGCTGTTGAAACCAGCCCAAAGCTTATCACTAACACCACCCAGGGTGTTGATTTTAAAGGCGTTTAGGCTGACAACTGACAACAGGGAATAGTCTTTACGGGAATAAACACTGACTTTGCCATCGCTGTGGCCAAGATAAACCTTGTCAGGATCCGAGCGGATTGTTGCACCAGACACAATTTCGCCAGCACCATCGTAGCACATGGGATTTGGTGTAAGTTGACATTGTGAACTACCGTCGAGTGTGGGTGCAAAGACATAGACATCTTTTCCGCTGGCATACCACAGCTCGCCACCTATGATCAGCGAAAAGGTATGGCCCCGAGGCAAGCGGTACGTGTGACTTGGGCTATTACTCAAGTTTGGCACAGAAGACTTGTCTGGGCCCCAGACCTGAAGAATTCCACTTTCATCCAAGCTCCACAGCTGGTTTTGAAATCGAAAGATTTTGATAACTTCATGGCGGCCATGTGCGCCGGGTTTACTGCACACGGCGTCTTTTGTGTCCAGGTCAATTTCCTGGATTTCACCAAAGTTTGTGCCCACCCAAAGCTTCGTTCCTTCGTCGTCAGGATTGGCAGCGGGCTTGAATGCAAGAGCTGTGCCTCTGATTCCCTCTGCATGCGGCAACATCAGTAATTCTGACCCATCAAACATGCTCCAGGCTCTGGTCATGGAGCCCCCACAGGCCACATATTCACCACAGACATCAAAAACACGGGCGTCGTATTTTGTCGTGATTTCGGGGATTCCAGGCTTGAGGAATGGTGGCTGGCGATTCACGTTATAAATATCAGGATATGCGGCGATGATTGTGTTGGGCTCTGTTTGTACAGGGACAGAAGTAGACATGACGGCTAGAGGGGCAGAAGAGGTGCTGATGGTCCCAGAATTGTTATTAGTTGTGGCCACAGCTGGAGTGATTCGAGGCGGCGGAGGTAGGTGTGTTTGGGAGGCTGGTGTTCTTGCGTCAGCGTAAGCGTGGTTTTCAGCAACAGAGTGATGCGACTGGTGGCCTCTCACTGGCGGTCGTTGAAACTGCGACAGTGGGGGTGGATTTTGTATCCGTGGTGTTGCATCCGAGTTACTTGGGGCGTGTGGTCTGGGGGGTCTTGGAGGCGGCGGCTTTGTTGACATGACTGTATGAGGTCTACGGGGTGTTAGAGGCGGTGGCTCAATTATGCTAGGCGAGCGGGTTGAAGAGGAAGGGCCGGTGAGTTGTCGCGTAATCATAGGCTTGGGCGTGGCCATATCCTCTCTATCACGGCGTCTTCCGGCAGAAGCAGGATGTAGAGGAGGGGGTGGTGGCTCAAAGCTGGAGCCTACGTGAAGGCTCCGAGATCTATTCAGAGTTATGCTTGCTGCAGGTTCCGGCCGTGGTCTTGACGGCATTGGGGGAGGACTATCATCCTCTCCACCAGCAGCGCTCCCAGGAGGGCTACTGAAGGGCGATATCTTGGGTTTGGCGGGAGCGACCTCGGGGACCTTGTCGAGAGCAGAAAGCCGGCCATTAGAGTCGGAGAGCACCGGCTTAGGGCGCACTGCAGGTTTGTCGGCTCTGTTCACGGGAGGTGGCGGAGGTCGTCGAGTTTCACTTGATCTTCGTGGGGGTGGGGGTGAGGGTGGTTTGGAGCCAGTAGCACGCGGTGTCTTTCGCTGTTCTGGGAATGATTGATTGGGAGACCTCAGAGGAGCAATTGGGGTGGATGAAGAGTCGAGGTTGAGCAAGTTGGAGGGATCTGGCAGACCTGTGACACCGGATTTCTTAGGTGGTGACTGGGGCGGCTGGATGTTCACAACGGGTGGTCGTGGAGGGGCTCGAGGGCTAGACGAGCGCACGGGAAGCTCTTGTTGATTATTGGTGCGTAAGAAAGAGACAGGAAGAGCTTCTCGTGGGCGTGTTGGCGGAGGAAGTATGTCATTTGGCTTTGCCGTCGGGGAAATTGACCGGGGTGGATAAGGTTGCGGAAGATCTTGAACAATAGGAGCCGGGCTAGCGACGGGTGGCGGAGCTGGGGCAGGCTCGAATTTGCCCATGTTTTCGAAACGAGAGCGTAGCGACGACACCGACTTCTGGAAAAAGGGAAAAAAAAGTGAGAAGCGTTATTAGTACGAGCAGTTTTAAGCTTTGCATGTGATGAAAGGCGAGAAGAAAAAGCAGCGAGGGAAAAACAAGAAAAAGAGAAAGGCCTTACAATGGGCGTGCCGTCCAGGCCTTCATCGTCAACTGCAGCCGAGCTCATGATGACTTGCGTGGGGGGAAGATGAATTATGTAGGTCAATGAGTAGAAACAGACAAACAAAGAGAGGTTCAGGAAGCGAAAAGAAAAGCGAATGGATAGGCGGCGAGTGAGGTTATGTGAATGCAAGTTTAAGATAATGCTGCACTGCAGATAGAACGGGTAACAGTAAGGGTAGCGGCAATCCAAGAGCGTAGTATTAAAAAGCGTAGCGGTGGGTGGGATCAAGGCGTGCGCATGCTGGTTGCTGTATGGGGATAAGCCCGGTATAGATGAAGAAACAAAGAATGGCAGTTGATAGCGGCGGTCGTAGCAGTAGTAGTAATAGAAGTAGCTGGTGTGGTGGCTGCAGTGGGTGAATACTTTTAGAGATTGTATAATTTCCCCCAACCAAAAGGCAAAGGGTTGCAGATGTTCATATGAATACAAAGAGGCGGCAACATGTGCATTCCAGAGGCGGAACTGTGGCTGAAAAAAAACAAACGAGAGAGAGAGAGAGAGAGAGAGAGAGAAACAGAGAGAGAATGAGAGAGAATAACAAAAACAGGTGGTAGCGGTGGGAGCGTAGATGGATGGTATCGTATGGTATCAGTTAAGTCAATATGGAGAGAGAGAAAGAGGGAAGAGGAAAGAAAATAAAAGAGTTGGAACTAGCAGCAAGGCACACAAGGCTGCGACGGCGAGCAACAACCAAGCCAAGTTTAGAGAGTATATAGACAGAAGGGGTGGGAATAGGCAGAGACAAAGACAAAGGCAAAGACAGGAAGAGACAGAAACAGAAGCGGAGGCAAAGACAGAGAAGACAGTGGCAGTGGCAGTGACAGAGTAGCAGCACCAGCAGGGAAGGCAAGGGAAAAAAAAAAAAAAGACAGGGCAGACAGACCAGGTCAAGTCTGGGTTAGGGCAGTGCATGAAAGCATCAATGAGCCAGAAAACGAGAGCGAGAGTGAGGAGGAGAGCCACGAGAGCCAGGAGAGAGAGACAGGAGAGGAGTTCAAGATTCAAGATCAAGAGTTTCCAAGTCAAATGGATAATAAAAAAGTCCCAAGAAAACCTAAAGCTGAAGCCACGCCAGGTGTTAACTTCCACAGCTAGTCCACCTGGTGGTCGTCGCGTTGGTTTTGATTACTCTCAAGGCCAAGTTTCAAGTTCAAGCTATGGGGTTGATCTTGTCCACTGGTAGACAGCCAGCCAGGTCGTTTACTATTAGTTTGGCTGTACCTATACAGATTGTTTGGAGCGCAGATTCGAAGTATAGCTCCTATAACTTTGGAGGGGGAGGATTGTCGAGATGGGATGAGGGGAGGTTACAGGGCACCAGGACAGGCAGAACAAGGGCCGATTGTTGATCTTGTTCTTGTTCTTGTCCACTACGACGAGAAACCAAGCAAGGGGATTGATTTTCTTTCAACTTGCCCATGCAAGGGTGCAAGAAACAGGAATTCAAACACAAGGAAAAGGGTTTGGCAAGGAGAATGCTGGCGCTAGCGATGAGATGGTAGAATTAGAGCAGATCAGATAGACCACGGCGAGAGATGGATGTGGCAATAAGCGAGAACCGACGGATGGCTAGTCCACAACCACAGCTCTCCGTCGTCTGCTCTCCTACGCTTCTTTCTTCCCCAAGGGTTTTTGCGCGGTCGCTGATGCTGTGTCTTTTGATGGCCTGGTTTTCATATACACTGTACATGTGTGCGATAGTGGACAGAGCTGTGTGCTTGACACGACAGTAAGCCACAGAACAGAATGACGCCCGCAGCCTGAACCAAGAATTGTAAAAGTCATATAAGACCCCTCCAACAGGACTTTGTTCCCTAGAGAAAGGGGGAGGGGTCAGTCTTATTTAGCTTCTCTTCCAACGCTAATTATAAATCTGTTTGAACTGGGCACTAAGGGGTGGATAGCAGAGAGAGACACGGCACTAGACAGTATGAGATAGAATAATTGGCGGACACAGGGAGAGCCAGAGATGGAGGTTGTTAATGACAGCAAAGCAACAACGGGTGAAGGCGGTGTGGGTAGAAAGCTTTCTGTTTGCACCGCAAAAATTTGTGCTGGAAATTCTGCCGTGCCTGTGGGGGTGATGACTTGATAGTACGTTGTAGCTACTAGTGGGGCAAAACGAAACAAACTTGAGGAAAACCCTCTTGAATAACGTCTGAGAATCCCCTAATGACGGCGTGCTCTGCGCTTATGAGCCACGCCCCCTTCTCTACCCCCTGATCTCATAAACGCGGTGTAGCAGCTAGGCTAGGCTGGGAGCTAGCTGACAAGCCGGGTGCAAATGTGCGTTGCTAGCTGCCAGCTGCCAGAGACAGGGCTGCCACCTGCTAGCCTGCCTGCTGTCTCCCTTCCGATGGCAAGTACAAGTTTCCAAAAATATGTTTACAGCAGAGAAGGATGTCTCGGGGACAAGGAGGAATCGCCGTTGTGTTGATGAACGCTGCGTTTTTATAGAGGCCCCCAAAGCAAAAGTCTTGCAGCAAGCCTTGTCCCCCAGGTACCCTTACTTCTGCAAGTGGATACTTTACTCTTTCTTGTACATTGTACCATGTACTCTTCCTGTGTAGACACGATCAGGCCATTCCACAGAATCTAGAGAAAAGCTATCCCGGGTTTAAATCTTGTCGCCGTTCTCAGGTAAAAAGTGAAAAAAAAAGAAGGAAAAAAAAAGCACCATTTCTCAGCCCGTAGATTTCCATTGGACTGGTATTTCCTTGTCATCCTTCTACCCTTTCACTCATTTCCCTTTGTCCATATATCCCAATACAAATACAACAACGCCACCATTATGAACACCGTAAGTATAGCATGAGTTGTACCAGGTTTGGCTATTCCCAATCGCAATCCGATCACCTGCTTGCAGTGTATCAAGCAGTAGCTGAGCCGGCATTGGGAACGCCACGTATCCGGGATGTGATATTGCTAACTCAAGCACTCTGTATAGGTAAAATCGTTTTGGTATGTATGATACTAATGCTGGAACTGCTCACTCACTTGACTCTGTCATGAGAATGATGTCTGTGATTCGGCCTGTTTGTATGCACATCAGATATGCTAACACAAACATGTATTATGTCATGTCTGCAGGGCTGGATGGGGTGCTCTATGTGCTGGTACGTTTCGCCCTCCCTTATACCGTCCCTCATGTTCATCGGCATCGGTCTCGGATTTTATCTCCCTTGTTGTGAAGTTGGCATTAATCTAACACCCGCCCTTTAGCTGGCGGTACTGCGTACTATTTTGCCAAGCAGTCGATCAACGCTGATCGCGCTCTTAAGATGGAGGAGCTGCGTAAAAAGAAGCAGCAGATTGAGCAGTTGAGAATGGACGAGGACGCGAACGGCGTTAAGCCAGATAAGGGTCCATACGAAACGCCAAAGCCGTTCAAGAGCCCAAAAGGAGACAGGTTTTCATGACCCTGATGCTATCTGCATGCCGGATTCCTCACTCTCCCGCGGCTACGGATAGCCCGTCTATGCCAGAAAGAATAAAAGTGGTGCAGCAAACGACGGACGACTAGTTTAACTGGAATTATACGGCCATCCCCAGAGCCTTGTAGCACGCACATTGTACAATAGCATTTAGGGCAGCATGTTGTACATAGCTGTCCAGTGAATTTAGCCATCTCAACTTTGAATCACTGTTTTATCTTCATTTCTTCAAATCAGAATGCAGCTTCTAGTGATTAAGAAATAGTTCGGTGGCAGATGGTCCTCGAGAGCATTCTCCCATCATGCAAAGTAGGATAACCTTAGGCCCTAGTCTGTTACTCTTCATATACTACTCTTCCTAGCAGCTATCAAAGTTCTCGATTCGCGATCATCAGTCATGTCAAAGTGGGTCCAAGGCCATCAAGCTAAAGTGGATCCTTCAGCCTTGTGGGAAAGCAGTGTCAGCCTCGGCACAACCACCACCAAGGAGACAACATTGTAGTCAAGATACAATTTTCACACGCAAAAAAAGAATACTCTGTTCTGCTTATGAGGGTAGCGACAACACGAATCAACAAGCCGTGGATCTCGGTTCATTTCGAAAATGACATCACACCAGTTGGCTATCACCAAAGCCTCGCTTTCCAGCACGCTCTTTCGCAAAGACCCAGTGGCTTGTGACCGCAACGACATCGATGCCTTCTACAATCTTCTCCACGAAGCCGTGCAACGATGTTCACCTCCCAATGTTCAGGTTTGAAAACACTCTCCTGCTCTCGCATACATACGCCATCACTCTACTCGAGCCCATACTCTATCACTCCATATCGAAAAAGAATGGCTACAAACCTCGCTGTGTGCCAATGCACAAGCAATCTTGATTGCGTGTATGCCGGCTTCAGGCTCTCTCAGGTTTGATAACTATCTTTTCTCGCTTCCTGCGCCACCCGTACCTATAGTGGTTTGACTCCATAGACTAAGCTCTTTTCTATATTCATGTACATCTTGCTCCAGGCCTGCAAAAACTGGATTGTAGAGCACATTGTCCCATCGGCTACACGTATCGCCGCCCTAGGCCGTTTTTGCTGTGCTTACATCGATACTCTTGTCGACCCTGCCGCTCAGGCTCCAAGAAAGCCCAAGGCTCGCCGGAAGCGTCTCCATGTCCTGTACATCATCAACGATATTTTGCATCATACACTAGCTCAATCGCCGGATAGTATATTCTTGCAGTCATTTGAATCTAGTCTGAAGCCTCTATTCGCCAGCGCTGCAGCCGTTGAGAGGAGCGCCAAGCATGTTGGCAGGTTGAATGAATTGATTCGAATTTGGGAGGAGCGGCAGTATGTTGCGGCAGAGATTATCAGTACCCTGCGTGATACTATCACTGGTGCTCTTGCTGATACGTCGGTCCACAACGCCACTGCGGACACTGCGCCGGATACTGTGAAGGAACCTACTTTGGCAAAAGAAGCACCTTATGTGCTTCCCAGTATTCATGGCGATCCCGCAGTCCCGTGGTATGACTTGCCTGCTTCAATTTGGCTACCCCACATGACGCCAAATTCCGCCAAACCAATGAATCCCTCTATGATCAAGCCCCTCCACATGAACGCTGGCCCTCCTGATAAGGCGCTTGTAGACGCTGTCAAGGGCCTTTTGTCGGATGTGGATCGAATATACGCAAAAGACTGTAGCTTTGGCCTCCAGGAGCACACCGACATTAACGAACTGGGCGAAGTCGTGTCTGTAGACGAGATTACTGGCAATGTGCTGGGAGGCGAGACCTACTACGGCTGGTCACGCGACTTTTGCATCAAGATGAAAGCGCTCCGCACATCCAAAGCGAATAGGGGAAGATCAAGTAATCGATCTGATTCTCGAGGCCGGAGCAGAAGCCTTGCCCGTCGCCATAGCTACACACCTAGTCGTAGCCGTAGTCGAGACCGTAGTAGATCATATAATCGCAGCAACTCTCCGCCTGCATTTAAGCGCCGCCGCATATCTCGTCCTCGTTCGCGTTCGCTCAGTCGCAATCGCAGTCGCAGTCGCAGCCATAGCCGCAGCCGCAGTCGTAGCCATGGTTGGGATGGTTCACAGCGACGAAGCCGCAGCAGAGGCAGATACGACCAACGCAGTTACACAAATCGCCCAACATCTCGCTCACGTTCGAACTCGCACTTACATCCGCATAATTCGCACCATAATCGACAAGACCGCAGCCAGCACTACGATTCCGCTGTTCCCCAGCCCCAACCCTTTGCTCAGCCCTCCAATCCAGAACCTTGCCCCCCTTCAATGCCTGTGCCCATGCCTATGCCCGTAGACCTTCCTGCAGGCTTTCATGTCCCACCACAGTTCCCTATGCATCCAATCCCACAATCCCCACAGGGCATGCCATGGCTACCGCCTCCGCCTCCGCCCCAATCTAGCCAAGGATGGACGCCACCGGCTTCACGCGGCGGAGCTGGAGGTGATTTCCAGCGGGGTAATTCGCAATATCAACGATCATACCACTCATCTTCACACCAACAATACCAGGGTCAAAATCAGAATTACAGTGGCCGTGGGGCGTGGAAAGGGTACCGAGGGGAGCATGGCAGAGGAGGCTATGGACGGGGTCGAGGCCGGCAAAGTTCAAGATAAATGGCGGGTTCCGGAGTTTATCTATTAGTTGATTATCTGGTTATACGAAAATCTTGTTAAGAAAAGCCTAAGCATGATTCACCAATATCCATAATATTACGAATACGTGAAGAAAGAGAAACGGTGTATCACAACGTCCCTAGCATTAGACATGTGCCCCCACGGAACAACTACAAAGATTTCCAACTAAAAAACAACCAAGACAAGGGCGAACTTTCGATACGAATAGGCATCAAAGGGGCAGATAACAGGATTGAAAGGGAAGAAGCAAAGGAGAGTAAATAAAGAAAGAAAACAATGAAGAGAAGCTAGCTGTCCAAACACATCCAAAGAAGTCATCTTCTCCCAACAGAGAAAAAAGTTAAAAAAAAAAACTAAATGGAAAAGAAAATAATAAAAAAGGAAACATGACAAATAATTTGGCAAAAAAAAGCAAGGAAAAAAACAACATCAAATCCCAAGTTCTAGCGCATGAAAAAAAAAGAAAAGGAAAAAAAAAACCGTATCGCTAGTTTCTTTCTCCAAGTCTTCATGAAACCCCTTGCAAGACAACCAGACAAGAACGAGGAAGGGTCAAGGGAGAGGGGGATCTTTGACATGAGATTGGCCTGACTTGGCCCAGATTAACTAGGCACGCTCGCCACGCCCATGGCTCATCTTTCATGTGTATCTCACATGTCTCCTCCCACTATATATCTCTTGGAAGCAGAAACATTAACCAAACTTGTTCGGTTGTCTTTTTTTTTTTTTTTTTTTTTTTTTTTTTTTCCTCGCAAATCGCTGGGGTGACCGTTCATTGAGTAAGTAGAGTAAGTAGTAGGATTTAGGAACAAAGTGGGCGGGACACCAGCTACATTTTTAAAAGAAAAAAGGAGGATAAGGAGAATAAGAGACAGGAGGAGAAGAGTAAGTGAGTTTGAGATTGGTGTGGGCAAGTCAAGTTCCCTAAAGAGGCGGGCAAAGATGGAAAGAAAAAGGAGGAGAAACCCCGAAACAAAGATAAAGGTATATCACCGCTAGCTAAGAGCAGAGCCCTCACCATTCGCTCCATCATCGACAGATGAATGTTCTCTTCTGTCACCCGAGTCCTGGAGGTTAAGCGAGTCAAGACGCTTCTGGTTTTCCTCCGTGGGGTCGCCCTCATCCAACACATCCATGGGTGCAACGAGACGGCCATTGTTATGGCTCTTAGTCTCGAGCAGGCGCTGGTTTGCGAGTTCAGTGACCGAAGCCCACCGCTGTTCACGTAGGGCCTGGCGCATAGGCGCACTTGTCTGTTGCTCAGTATATTGACGTGAGCATTCGTCAAAAAACACCTGGTTGATCTCCATGAACAACTTCAGGGCATTGTACATCATACTATGGATTGTCCTATTGGAGGTCCTGTTAGTTGGCAGACACGCTTAGTGGCATGGATGACAGTGTTACTTACCGGTTCCAGTGGCCTTTGGAGTTTTCGTAGAGAGGCGCAAACATGATAGGCAGGATAATTTCAACGTTGTCACCAACCAGGTTGCAAAAGTACTCGTTGTTCCAAAAATATAATGCCCTTTCAGCAACCTGGAAGTGCGGGCTTGCAACCGACTTGGCCAGCTGATGAAACAAAGGTTCTTGTACCTTGGCAAACTCGGCAGGGTCCATGACTTCGAAAATGTCTTCGACCTCATTTAGGAACATGACCTCTTTAGTACTATTGACCTTGGGCCAGTAACGCAAAAGGCCGACTACAACCTGAAGGCAGAGAAAAAGAAAACAGCAAGTTAGAAAAAAATACCAACGGACAAGTAGAGCAGAGCTCTATGCAGGAAGGCAAAGAGAGGAACAGGGGAAAAACATACTTCTTCGGTCAATGATGCGTCCTTCTCGAGAAACTGGACAATGCAGTAGGCTAGCTGCGGATGATACATGCTCAGGCTCTTTACTTTGTGTAGTGGAAGCAACACCCGAGTCAAGAAAATCTTATGCTCCTCTTTCAGGGGTAAGGCAAAGCCGTTGATGATGGAACCAAGGATTTCCAACAGCTCGGCAATTCCATTGAAACGCTCAGTCTCATAAGTGAACTGGAAGAAGACATGATTGATAGACTTGCGGATAAACGAACGGAGGTTGAGGAATTTTCCATAGATGCGATGCAGCGTAGTCTTAAGGAAATCACGCTCACGAGGGTCCTCTGAGTCGAAGAGATCAAGCAATTGCAGGACAAAGCTGTGGTCGATGTAGGCCTTGGCGACGTTGGTGTTAAAGTCCTGGGATTCAATAAAGCGCAGGAAGAACTCGTAGACAACCTGGATATGGGGCCAGGCGACCTCAAGGACAGGCTCGTCTTCTTCGGGATCAAACGCCTCGCCTTGAGGGTTGACTGGAGGCGGGATTGGGCGGAACAGGTTCTTGGCAAACATTTCAACGACCTTTGGATACATAGGCTCGGTGATGACTTGCCGATTGTTTGCAACATAATCAAGCAGCTCGTGTAGGGCTAACCTCTTGATTTCCTTGGACTTCATGTCTCCTGTGGCATCGTTGAAGTCGAAAATGACATTGCATTGGTCTATCTTTTGCATAAAGAGATCCTGACGACGGTTGGGCGGTACTTCGTGAAAGCCGGGTAATTTTTCGAGCTCTCGGTGGGCCGATATTTCGAAGCGAGACGAATGTTGTCTCTTCGGGGTACGGAGGCCTTCTGGAACAACGTCTTTGGGGGTTTGATGCAGACGGTCGAACATGAGCGATTTTGAGCCTGCCTTTGGCGGGGCGAGATCGCCGGGCATGGTATCGACAGCACCAGGAGGAGGAATATGCTAATGCAGGGAGAAAGGGTTAGTTAGTTGAGGGGGAAAAGCCAATGGTACAGAGATGGAATGGAGATAGCTATCAGAGTGGCAGACAATAGCAGACAACAGCAGACAAGATAAAAGGAAATGAGACCGAGGGCGGATGATATTATACGCACCATAGGGGAAGGGCTGACTACAACAGTCGGGGGAGCAGTCATATGTCTGGATGTTGTGGTTGCGCCATTGGAAGGCTGAGAGCCTGGGTAGGCGGACTGGCCGGCGCCATTCTGGGCAGGCGAGTTAGAGGCACCGTGGTCACCGTTGAGACCAGAAGCAGTGTTTGCTACAGCCTGTTTGCTACGCGTGTCGGCCAAATTTGTTGTGGAAGATGAAGGAGTAGCGTTTGGCGATTGACTGACGTCGCGGGTGGAAGACGAGGGGCTAACAGCGCCATCTTTGGCGTCTTTATTCTTCTTGGAGGACTTGCTCGGATCCTTCCCACGGGAAAGCTATTGGGGTGCGGGGGGGCAGAGGGAAAACACATGTCAGCAAACAGTGGATAGTAGCGAGTCTTTGAAGAGGGGGGGACATGAGGCAAGGAAAGAGAGGAGGAGATCAAGATGACGATATTACTTACTACTCTCTGGCTGAAGCGCTTCATCATGAGCTAAACTGGGAAAGCCCGTCCGGCAATATAAGGCCGACGGAAGAAAAGGATAACGAAAAGAGGAAAAAGGAGAAGAAGAAATGAAGAGATTCGAGGCGAGTAAGCTACAGCCTGTTGAGCTGTGGTTCTTGTTGTCTGTTTGTGGGGGGGGGGGGAGAAGAAATGTCGAGAAGGGCTGTTGAATGCTGTGGTGGTTGACGGCAAAAAAAAAAAAACAAGTCAACAGGTTAGAATTGGAATTGGATGCGACTTGGTTTCGACAAGGTACAATAGACAACGGGACCCGGACGAGACGAGGCTAAGGTATCAGTAAGGCAGGGCGGGTTGGCTAGCTGGCTGGCCTTGTTGGATTTAAAAGGAAGGGGAGAGGGGGGACAACAGCGTAGGTGAGGGAGGAGCGAGAGCCAGAACGAGAGAAGAGAAAAGGCTTCAAAAACAGCAAGCCACTGGAAGCACCTTGGCAAGCTCAACTATGTTAAAGAATGGGCGTGCAGTTAATTAGCCGATCAAGAGAAGAACAAGACAAGACACACAGCAGAAAAGGCTGTCAAGGTAAGTCGTGAGATGGATGGCCGAGGATGGAAATGAATACAAGAACAAGAGGATAATTTAGCGACTCGAAGGAATGACGGGCACGGAGCAGCAAATGAGGACTAGGAAAAGAAGCAGGAAAGAAACAAAGAGAGCGAAGCAAGGACATAAACAAAAAAGAAAAGAAAAAAAAAAAGAAGGCAAAGCTTGCAGTGAGGCGAAACAAAATAGCCAAGCAACCAAAAACAAGGCAGAGCAGAAGAGGCGCTCTGCTGATTGGAAGTAGAAGAAACCAACCAATAGGAGAGTGGCAATGGCGAAAGAGAGAGGGGTGGACAAAAGCGGCAGGACAGTCGTCTTAGGGTTCAGGGTCAGCGATTGCGACACAGAAAGAGGCAGGGAGAGACAGCAGCACACTGACAGGCAGCTGGTAAATATGGGGCCAAGAAATAGATAGTAGCAGGTAGCGAAAGCTTCCTTGCCTTCGTCCTATATAGTTCACTGTTTTGGTCCGAAGGCCCTACTTGGGTGGGCGAAACAAACAAAAAACAAAACAAATAGAGAGCTCCACACAGCTTCAGCACTAAAGCTCTAAATTGGAGAACTTGGCTTGTGCGCTTTGACGGCTGGCGGGTGAAATGCCGGTTGCCAACATTAAGTAGAGGCTCAGGGGCTGGAGTGAGCCCAACACAGCACAATGGGAATAGTGGGTGACGATGAAGAGGCGTACTAACTGCTAGAAGGTAGTTAATGTCCATAGTTGGTATCGTGAACTTGCAATTTCAGGTAGATTCTCAGGTCGAACAGTCCCGCTACATGGGCACCTGCCAGCACCTGTCAGATCGTTGAGCAAATGCTTCTGACAGCTGGCAGTGATTCAAAGCAAAGCAAGTCCGCTTGCTCCCCAAAAGTCTGCTCACTCAACCGTCCAGCTGGATATCGACATGTCGGGCCTGGTTTAGCTGCTTCTTGTATGCCGAGATGTCTTCGTTTGTGCCGCCACACTCCCCCCCTGAAGACGCGCCGTCTATTATGGATGAACGCGAGTCTAAAGGCTTGCCCTTACCACGCTTTGGCACTGAATATCACTCGGCTTCTGATGGAGGGGCTCCAAGCTACACTATCCAGCCGCGGAGGTTTGGAGCGGTCGAGGTACCCATGGTTGTGCTGAATATCGAACGGGCACGGGGTGCCTTTGGTCGCACGCCTTCGTTCCCAGATGTAAGGCCGGTGTGCCATTAAGATTAAACATCCAGGCTATGTGTGTGAGACGGGGACTAACACAAGGACTACTAGATATTGGAACCCAACAGAAACTCCCTCCAGCTTTACCTGAACCCCGATAGCCCGTATTTGCCGCCTGTTCTGTCACACAACGCCTCCACGCACAATGTCCTACTAAAAGTGACAGTTCCAAAGCGGACAGGTCGCAAGCGAAGGCGAGGGGTTGACGGGCCTTTTGAGGATGCTGGGCAGGCTGTAGAAGACAATCCACCTGAGGCCACAGGGAACAACCGCTCTTATGGCCGCCTAGATCACCCGAAAACGCTGAGAAGACGACTTCAAGACAACGTTGACAGTTACCATGTTGAGGCTGTGGGCATGATAAGACACACGCACAGATATAGAGGTAGGTATAGCGTGTAAAAACCACTAGTAACGAGAACGGGACTGACAACTTATAGGTCTGGCGGATTTTAGCTGGGAAGCCTCACACTCCGACTTTACAAAGAAATTTTCCCAGGATATCTTGACAGGCGATAGTATGTGACGTCTGTCTTTTGAGTCTCCCGTTTGTGTTTCTCGCTAACCCCTCGTGATAGTCAACAAAATCAAGAACTTCAAGTTCACACCCGGCCTTGACCGCTCAACCAATGCTGACATCATTCCGCCTCCTACGTTCACCCATATGACTCTGCCGTTCAACTACAACTATGAGCAGAACCCCTACGTCCGAGCTGTTCGAGACGAAGGCGGTGAAGAACGGGTCATGAATATTACAGCAGCCGTTATGGTTGGCCATTTCGTCAAGCCTACAGTAGAACACGTGCCCACGGCCCCTCGCATGCCACCTGATCTGACGGACCCCGTCATGGCCGACTTGATGCAGGATTTGGATGTTGCTTTTGCTGAACGGCCGATATGGACGCGCCGCTCACTGCTCAACCGACTTGGCCAAAAGATCAAGACATGGAACGTGCTGAAAAAGTATATTTCCTACACCGCCTACCAATTCAAAGGCGGGCCCTTCAAGGATGCCGTCATTGCGTACGGTGTCGACCCTCGCAAAGATCCCAAATACCGCATCTACCAAACCATGTTCTTCAAGCTGCCCTTTGTGCACAGCGGGACTGACAAGAAAACATGGCATGCCATCCGCAAGGGCCAGCAGCTGGTTTATGTCGAAGACAGCTCAACCAGTCACATATTTGATGGCCAGACTTTCTACTCCAACGGAAAATTATGGCAAGTCTGCGACATCACCGACCCCATGCTGGCACAAATGTTTTCCGATGCAGCCGTGCGGCCTACGTGTGATATTACAGGCAGCGGCTGGTTTCATCAGGGCTTATGGGCCAAGGCTAAGGCTGTCATGAAGTGCAAACTGCTTGCTATCCGCTTCAACCGCCAGCTTGATGCCGGTGCCTTTGACATGATCCATGCTACACGTGACGAAACGCCTCCGCCTGGTAGCTACATTAGCATAAAACTGCCATCACTGAACCTGACGGAGGACGAGCTCAAGATCATGCGTGGCAGTCGTTACAAAAACAATACGCGCGTTGTGCGCAATAAGCAGAACATCACTGTCAAGAACAAGGCTGAGAAGGCCATCACCATGCCGGGCGAAGAGGACGAGGAAGAAGACGACGACGACGATGAAGGAGAAGATGAGGAAGAGGACGATGATGATGACGGCATGAAGGTTGATGACGGCTCGGTGTATGCGTCCCGTAATTACAGAAATATGCCTGCCCAGGTGCACTACGGCTCCGGATCCGGCGGGCAGGCGATGGATATTGATACGGACATGGACATGCGTCAATCTAGCGCCTATCACTCGCCCCAGCTATACCCCTACCCCTATCCCCCCACGAACTATGCTGCCGATCATAGCCGTATGGGAAATGAGGCTGATATGCGCGATGAGGATGAGCTATATGACATCAACGACGAGGAAGAATACAACGACGAAGATGACGACGACGAAGACGATGAGCAGGACGACGATGTGGGTGAAGGTGGTAGTGTGGATGGTGAGGGAGAAAGCGCCCGGAGCAATTACAAAGACTTTGCTATGCAGATTGACCCTCGGTTATTCCACCCTAGGTCGCCTGACACAGAAGACTAACCAAGACAACGACGACACATGCATGCACTCTGTGGACGGGAAGATATTGCTGTGAGAACTAATTAAATATATATATATATATATACATATATATATATAATCTACCCAAAAATAATAATAGAGGGTATGGAACTTGGGAAAGGAAACGCAAGCAACAGGACAAAGAAAAGAACGCCAGCCAGACCCTAACAAGACGGGTGTTTAGATGCACATGTAAATCAAACCGAGCCTAGATAACTCAACGCGAAGCAAGACAAACACCGACAAAGACAAAGACTAAGAGCAGTGAACTAAAGGAAATAACGAGATAGAAGAAAAAGAAAGAATGGATAAACGATTCACGTGCGCGATTGATAGCAAGACACACACACACACGTACATGAGCCTAATATGCAAGGAAAGAAAAAAAAAGCAGTCATATCATCCAGAAATGACACAGAAGAAGTGGAAGTGAAAGGGGGGAGTAGGGGAAGGGGGGTAATATAATAAGTCTCTCTTCCAAATAAATAAGATAACCAGCATGATGTCAAATCTAGGCTGAAAGGTAACCAAAAGAAGGGAGAAGAAACAAAACTCCCGGGTATGTGAAGAAAGAAAAAAACCGAAGAATGACGATGCAAAAATAGATGTTGAAAGATGATGAATATCTGCTTCGTCAAAGTGTGTAAAGATCTTTTGGTGCCCCAACGCCGGTGATTTGTGTATAAAAAAAGATATGCAGAAACGCAAGCAAAAGAAAAACAAAAACAAAAAGTCTATAAGTGGTCGTGTCGTAGAAAGAAGGTAAATTTAGAGGAAAAAAAAAGATCAGAATAATGTTTTGCGCCAGGTCGTCAAGAAGAAACAAGAGATGTATATGATATGCAAACAAAGGCCAACGAGCAGAAATAGGCAGCTCTAAGCCGAAGACGTTTCTTTGTCCATCGTCGATCGAGGACTAGTTGCTGTGCTGTTGTTGCCGCTACGTCCAAATACTTTGCGCAAGCCCGAACGGTTTTCCACCTGCGGAGATTCAGAAATGACAGTGATGGGCCGGATGTAGTTGAGGCGTATATGGCAAATAATGTTGGAGAAAAGAAACTGGGCGCCCTTGCGGTCCCACAGAGGCAAAAGACGGTAGCCGTTGTTGAGATTGATCATTTTGGCCATGTACACCGCGATAGGGGGGGTTTCTTTCGTCGGGTAGCTGTTGGTATCAGGCGAGAGCTTGACGCTGAAACGAATGAAAACAAGCTCTTCGTGACGCGTTGTGAGCTCAATATGGAAGGGCGTTTGGAAGCGAGGGTCGTAGCCGTTGTCGCTAATGATGCGGGTGCGGTGCTTCTGGGTGGCAACCATGTCTTCCTTGACTAGATAGTCGGCATTGGTCTTATATCTAGGATCGCTGGCATGGAATACTTCGATTTCCACATAGGGGTTCATGACACGAACACCAGGAGGACAGATGAGCTGCTGGACTGAAATCACATTTAGAGTCAGGCTGATTTCCTTGCGCTGATGCTGGTTAGGCTTAGGCTTATTATCCGGATTCAAGATGATCTCGTGTTGGCGTAGAGAGGGCGGCTTTAGAACATAGCCAGTCCCATCGTTGCCACCAGAGAACATTGCACGATTGAGCTGCATGCCAAGATCAAAGGTTTGCCAGTTAAGCGCAGCCATCTGCACACCGCGGCGCCAATAGACTATGGGGTCAAAATTGTTGGACGTAACTCGGAATTGACTCGGATAGACGCGCATCAGATAGCTGCGATTGTGCATCTCCATAGCGCGCTTGAGATCCTTTGTGCGGCTACACTTCTCAAAGCTGTCTTCCTTAAATGAGAAGATGTGGTTAAAAGCCTTGGCTTCGGGGGATTCAAAGCCACGGAACTTCACACCTGTGCAGTAGACTCCAAGATCGCCTAAAACCTTGACAGTTTTGTTTTCAGTGCTGGCTTCCGAAGAGCTGTCTGACTCTTGGGATAAGTTGTAGGAGTAGGATCCAATGTCTAGACCGCGGCCAGATGTAGGCATTGTCTTGGACCTACCCACAGGCTGAAGAACAGGGCTGGGTGGCATTGAGTGTGACGGGGTCATGGTTATTTCGCCAAGAGGGTTGGAGGGAGAGCTGGAGGTCAGGCTGTTGCCGCGCCGGCGCGTCTTGATGTCAATTCCCTGCCGATGATCGTCTTTCACAACTGGCTTTTTGACCTTGATGATAATACGACCCATGAGCTCCTCGGGGGAAGGAAGTGTGTGAGACATTGGATCAAGAGGCTCGGTAACAAGGAGAGTGCCAAAAATATCTTTCATTATTTGGACCATGCGAGCTTGCTGAATAGGATTTGTGTGTACCTCGAGCGAGATCCAAAGCGGGTACTGAGAAGCATAAAATGCCCACTTGTTGATGCTAATGATGCAGCTTTCAAAGGAGACGGCAGAAGTCAATGTGCGGCCATGAAGCACCTGGGGGATTCCGTTGGGACCATCCCAGCAGTCAATCTCTACGCAACGGCAGCCTCCAATCAGGGCCGAGATATAGCCTTCAACGCTAGAGGAGCCTGCAATTTGACGACCGAGCAGATAGGTATTGTGCGAGCTAGAGATGAAGTAGCGATTCATGGGCTGGTCCATTTTAGTAGGTTCAGCCTTTTTCAGGGTGACGTTGTGCTTTGAGCGCAGAAAGTTGTACATGCTGATTTCCGTGAAGCGCAAGCTGTTTTGGCGAACGGTGGCATATGTCTTGAAAACGCCGTTCCAGTATTGCTCGAACGGACCATCAACCTTCTCACACTGGCAGTTGCGGAGAAAATCAAAAAACTCGGGTCTGGTCATTCCAAGCTTTTGTTTTTCATGGTCTTTGATCACCTCGCGGTAGATGTAGCTGACCGGGTTTTGCGTACGGATAAGTTCCAAGAGCTCCCGGAACTGGTGGTAAGTTATGCTAGCCGCCTTTTCAGTGTCGCAAAGCTCAAAGTAGACAAATAGCTGGCGGCGGGGCAGATGGATGTGCAGCACGCGACAAAGCTTCTCGATGTTGTCGAAGGGCAGAGCAAAAGCCTCGAGCTCCTTTTGGTCGGTAATCCCAAGGGAGGCAGCCTCCTTGTTCCAGACATCAGAAACAGCACGCTCGTTGAACGACATCAATAACACCATGTCCTGCTCACGATGGCGCATGATTGAGGCAAGTGTTGTGGCCCATTCCTTTAGCATCTTTGCATCTTGGAGGACCATATGGATGATCTTGGTTCTGGACCTTTCCATTGAGCAAATCAGTGTCAACCACACATTTGCATCTGCAGACGTAGCACCAAGCTCGGTGCGATACTGGTCTGTGTCGGAGCCATAGCGGACTTGGTTAATGTTGTCAATGGGGATGACCCTACGTTTGAAATCTTCCTCTGCTGCATATATAATGGTGCCTGATTGGGGATCGGCAGAGAAGTGTACTCTTTTGCGTCCCTTTTTGGATACTTTGAACACGCGGGTACCTTCAACGACATGCCGAGGATAGACAGAAGAGAATTTGGAAGATTCTCCGGGGTTTTCGTAAATCGCCTCAGGGTCGGATATAGAGTCCTCGGTGTCGCTGGGGTAGCAACCATCTTTATCGGCGGTGCCGCGGCTTAGATGAGGCGAACTAGCACGACCACTGGCGTTGCGAGCTAGAGAAGGACCAAGACTCGTTTCTCTGCTAGATGCTGGAACGGACGAGTTGCGGTGGCGAAAGGGTTTGGTACGACTTGAGAAGCGACGTATGAGCTTGTTTTGCTCGGGCTGTGGTTGATTCCACGTAGAACTAGTGACAGTGGAGGCACCAGAGGAATAGGGAGAAGAGGTCTGGTAAGAGGGGATCGGTGGGACCTGAACGCGGGCTGCAGAGGAGCTCGAAGATGCAGCAGAAGAGGTAGTCGACGGCACGGGTGTTAGCGAAGCCATAGAAAGGGGCGAGGGCTTTGGACTGGACACCGGTGAATGCTTTGGACTGGACACCGGCGAGTGGCCATTTGAGCGCGGAGCTTCTGAGAGTGGCGCAATAGGAAGCACCTCCTTCTCCTCAGTGCAGACAACGGGCTTCATCTCTGGCGAGGTTAATGGGGAGCTGTCGCATGATGTATTTGTGGTGAATGAAGGCGTAAAGGTAGACTCGGCTTGGGTGGAAGGCCGCGAGCTTGAAGCGCTTGAAGGCACCTGGACCAGTCCATAGTGCTGCAGTGAAGAGGATATTGAATCTGAGAGCATTGTGAAGGTAAAGGAAGGCGGATAGTGATGTGATTAGAAGTGATATTTTGGTAGGGACGGCTCACAGAGCTGAAGACTACAAAGGAGTGGATTTGCCAGAAGTATAAAAAAAAATGAGTGCGTTCAGGCTGTTATAAATGGCATGGCATCATGTGAGAGTTAAAGAAGGGCAATGAAGGACAGTGAGGGAGGGGGAGGGGTGGAAGGGGGGTGGACCAAGATGTAGAAGACGGCGGCGAAGGATAGAGAAGAAAGAAAATCAGAAGGCGCCGAGAGTGAGATGTATTGCGGGTTGCCAGATTCCTGGTGTACAGATTATGCGAGGCGTAGTTATAGCCAAGTTTCCAGGAGAGTGGTAAGATAATAACTATGTATTCTTGACGAATGCCGGCTATGACGGAACGATGACGATCAAGTCGATGCAACACCTCGAGATTGGCGGTGAGATGGATGCATAGAGGTTCTGGGCAGTTTGCTTTCCTCGCGATAGGGTGTGTATATGAGGGAGGATATGAATAGTAGGATAAAGAGGAGAATGAAGAAAGGGAGAGATAGTCGTCAAGACGATGATGTTACTGGTGGTACTGAAGTGCGAAAGTGACGAAAGAAATCCTTCAGCGCGCATCTGTCATAGCAGCTGAAAAGAGAGAAAAACAACAATAATAAAAAGGAAAAAAACAAGACCAAATGGAAAGGGAAAATATAGCAGTAGAATCCGTGGGAATGGTTAAAGGGTCGTTGAGGAGGAAAAAGAAATAGAAAAAAAGGACCAGGACCGTTGTCTTATACAAATGCGTCACGAAGGTGATACACAAGCACAAGAGTGAAAGAATGCGAAGGGCTATAGTCCAAACGCAGTGGCAGCCCAGCAAGAGAAGGGTAGCAAATATAAGTCCGTCTGTAGGAAGGAAAAAGCCGAGCAATAAGAAAAGAGGTGAGGAATAAGCTTGGGAGTCAGGCCAGAGGAAAAAAGAGAAAATCAGAAAAGCCCACACAGACAGACGAGACGACCAGAGGGGGGGAGGGAACAAAAGAGAAGAGAGAAAAAAGTAAAAATAAAATAAAATAAAATAAAAAATAAAAAGTAGGGCCAATATAGGGGAAGACTTTTTTCCTACTTCAAAGGGCTTGCTTGTCTGAGCTTAGCTTAGCATACAGCAAAAAGTAATGCTAGCTTGTTTATGGAAGTGAGCTCTAATAAAGGTGGCAAAGACGAGACGTGATTAGGTTAGGTGGCCAGGTGAAACGAACAGGCAGGAACCCTGATAACGGACAGCGAACAAGCCAGAAGGGCCAGGCGAAGCAAAGGCAAGACGATCAGAGCAAAAAGACAGCAAGGCGAAAGGAAAGAAATAAAGAGGAAGAAAAAAGACCAGACAGCGGGGGAGAACACACAAGCCTCAAATATCCACAGGCACAAACAGACACAAACAGAGATGGAAAGGCTTCGAAATGAATCGAACAAGAAGATAAAGAAAATGATAAGGTGAGTTTTCATGTCTGGAAAGGGCAGTTACTAGACTCTATATATACATATGTTATGTTGTGTGGTTGAATGGAAATGCACAGCAATTCGAGTGTACCCATGGTCAGTCCATGCGATATGGACGCAACTGCTATAACTTCGCTTTCTGACGCCAAATATCAGGGAAAGAAGAAAATGGGGGAATTAAGCAGGAATTAAAATACTGCAGTAAGGCAACTACTGCTCTCATCACTATACCTCTTGTCTTGTCTTCATGTACATGTACGTGGAGCCGGCTGATAAAAATTGCAATTGCCAGGGAAAGAAACGAAAAAAGAAAAAAAAAAGAATGAAAAAAGAGATAAATCACATTGAGTTTATTGATTGCAAACGCACATAGCAAGCAACTGCCAGCTACCTGTTCGCAATTATAAACAGCGTAGCAAAACCAGCAATAAAAATATAATATAAATAAAAAGGTACAGCAGGTTGCCAATGTCTCACTGTCAGCCCAAAGCTGCAAATGAAAGCTCCAGGAAACAAAGGAGCTAAGAAAATGGCGGATGGACAAGGCGGGCATAGGCCAGAAAACCAGCAAAGGGGGAGAGGGAAGAGTCAACAGGAAAGGAGAGCTCTTGTACACACTCGTCTTTGCCTACTTTTGTTGGACCCTCTGCCCACAGACGGAAAGAGACAACAAGCCAGCCCGCATCCAGCCAGTCAGCCATCCAGCGAGATAGGACAGCCACACAGACGCACGCATGGCAAAGACTATGAGTGACTGAGCGACTTTACGACTCTATCCTATCCTGCTTTCCAGCGCGTAAGCTACATCCGTGTTTTCGTCTTTGGGGAAACGCCCGTGAGAAGTCTAGCGAGCTCCATCCCACCCCAAGTCCAGCTCCTGAGCCTGGCGGTTATAAATCACTTACTGCAAGCTCTATATGTATCAAAGCCGTACCAAAAGCTTAGAGCACTGCACCTTTTCTTTTCTGTAGTGCGGGAAGAGCAAGGTTTAGTCAAGGTTCCGTCATAATGTATGATGATGCCAGGGGGGGGGGACGTAATAACTTGGAGGGGTGTGCAAATAAGGACCACACATGGAGTGAGCATTAAGAATTAAGAGGGGTGTATATATTTCTAAGTTGTAATGGACGAGTGACAGTAAGGTTGATGCAGCGGCGCGACATGCGCAAGAGAGAAGGCGGCAGAGACACCGACGGGAATACGCAACAAAACAACGGCCCTCTCTCTAAGCTCTACTTGCTTTGGCTCCCATCGCTAGACATCACACTAGAGCTCGCTGGAAACTGCCCTCTCCCCCTCCCCCCCCCCCCCCCCCACTGAGGCTCGCTCCCCTGTAGCAGCTCCGGCAACTCAAGAAATACAGGGGGGGCATTCAGAGAGAGGCAACATTGCTGATACAGGGGCCCTTCTCCCAGCGGCATTCACTTCTCCAAATTCTGAAGGGGTAGGGGAACAAGCCCCCTTCCTGGCTGGCTGGCTGGCTCTTTTCCTGTTTTCTTTTCTCAGGTTGTTGTCTCATTATTCTTTAAATTTTCTGCGAATTTTCCTCATTTGTTCTGGCCCGGCAGTAATGGCCTAATAGGCCTAAAGGAGGCTGCTAGCAACGCCATGATGCTATGTGCCATAGCCCTCTCAACATGTGGCATATCGCATGTCGCATATTCTGCCTTCTATGAGTTCTAGAATTACACTCCTCACTCTTCATTGCATCACCCGTCATCGAGGCCGGCAAGGTGGACGGGCCATGTCACAAAGATAGAAGGCCTGGAAAACACACGGCCCCATCTTTGCTTATTCGGTATACCGACGGATTAATACATATCACCCCATATCATATGCTCTACAAATAAACCAAAACAGCAACGAATAAAACCCAGCGATAAAACATATGGCTATTTAGACCGGCTCGAAATGACGGAGGCTCACGCAACCGACGGCATAACCAGGTCATGTTAAGCCGGGAACATGAGCTTTGGGGGCTTGGGCGCGGCCTTCCATCCGAATAAAAAGAAACAGCAAGGGAAAAAGAAGAAAAAAGCTTCATTCGTCATCCAAGACTGCGTCACGGACGTCTTGCCGCCACTGGGTGCTCTGAGGGTGTCAAGACCTGTAACACGGCAAAGTCCACCAAAGCTATATATAAGACTTGGGCAGCAGGTGGCACACACGCCCTTCCCATATGCTATTGGCAAAAAACCAAATCTTGCAGGCTTCTTGTGTGCCTAGCCGTGAAGAGGTAAAAAGAGGCCAATGGAACAAGTTTCAACCCGGGATAACGCAGACTCTCTCCTGTCTATGCCGATAGCTATTGTTGTAGTTGTTTGAGGTGTTGGTGTTTTGGCAGAATGCTATTTCTAGGTGTTTGCATGTTTGACATTCTCTAAAGGAACAGCACAGAAACCCCCGGGTTGGGTTCTACAAGACTCACCTCATCCCAAGCTTGGTTGGTGCCTGCACAAGTATAATTGGCTCGTCTTGGCCGCTATCAGTATGGACCTCCCTCTAGGCTCCTGATTTACTTTTTTTGGTCCATCATGTGACGTATTGAGCAGCAAAAGGATCAGGATCCTAAAAAGAATGGAAACATTGTAGAAACAGGTTTTTTCATGTTGCAAGATTTGAAGAAAGGCGGCGACGACAAAGAGAGAGAGAGAGCATGGGATACACGTGACAGTAGCGTGTGTGCACCCTAACCCTGGGACATGCAGATATACATGGTCCCAAGCGCAAATTCTACATTGAAACAAGACCTGTGCCGTTGTCCTGCGCTGAGCCATCTACAGCTGACGGGCAGGAAAAAAGCGGCCAAAAATAACACGAGGGCAGGGCAGGTCGACTTGCCCTGACGTGGAACAGCCATGCCTCAGCCCACAAGCCTACTTGGTCTCATACAGAATGTGCGCTTTTATGCCTGAATGGCTTCTGCACGCTCTGCGCCTCGTTGCTTTTGTTGTGCACGCACGCTTTGCAAGAAAGCAGCAACAGCCCCTCTTCAGTTTGGTTAACAAAGGGGGAAACAAGAAGATGATGGAGAAGAACGAGCACAGATCTGAGCCCACCTGCAATCGCGGTCAAAGAATAAGAGGGCCTGAGTGTTGCATTTTCACAAAGATATATCTAATTTTCCCTTTTTTTTTCATTTCCCCCCTTCTTTTGTTCTTGCTTTATTCTATTTTGCCGTCTGTGTGGTGGGCTTAACCAAACAAGGCAATCCTCATAAGAAGGCCAGAAAGGCGAATCAATGTGCAAACACAAAGCTTGATGGTAGTAGGTGGGTTTGGCTTGGAGTCGGTGGCACTTGTTGCCTTGCCCGCGCTATTTGCCGTCCGTGTGTATGTCTGTCGACGTCACTGTTATTGGGGGTATTATTAAAGTGATTAGCTGAGAGAAAAAGGGAAAAAGGAAAGGGAATTTCCCAACAACAAACAAGAACAAAGAGAATATTTGGGCCGGACGGATCGGCCTTGGTCCAGTGAGATGGGAAGAGGACCACAGCTGAACGAGCCCACCAACTTGCGGTCTTTTTCTCACCCAGTTTTTGTTCATTCTTTTTTCTTCCCCTCGCCCTCGCAAACAGGAGCCATTCAAGCATCTGGCTCTCTTGATTAAAAAACGAAGGAAAAAAAAAGAATAAAAAATTCACCAAAAAGTCATAAAGGAAGATTATCCATGAACAAACTTGTCCCAAACCCTCGCTGTCGATCATTACAAGAAGTTCCGTCACAACGGAACCGCCCTTGTCCTTTATTTTCTTTTTGTTGGTTGTCTTCCCGTTCCTAAAACCGTGTTGCTGGTACGTTGGGAAAACGAAGAAGAAAAAGAAATAAAACAAGGGAAAAAAAAAGGCACAAGGGGGACAGACGCCTGTGCTAGTTCATGGCGAAGAAGGTTTTTCTTTCTTTCTTTTTTTTTGCTCCTCTCCTTAACAAAGGTCTGCATGAAACGTCTACACGTCTTTGACAGCTACTACAAAAAAAAAGTCATGTGTTCCTCGTTTGCTACAGAAAGACGCATTCCTCCGGCCCTGATTTGCAATGTTTTTGTTTGCCTCACCTCCTTTCCCACCGTGATGGATGAATGGGCAAAGTGAAATACGGGCTCTCCTTTTTCACCACCCTTGTTAGATGTGTCGTTTCGACAAATGACGTAATTGATTGGTTGGAGAAGAGCAACAGCCTGGGCAAGCTGAAAAGGGTAAAGATAATACAAGCGAGGAGGAAAACAAACCGTGACAGCACTGATTGCTTGTACTGTATTTGGCTTGGCTTTCTGTTTTCTGTTCCTACTGCATTTTTTCTTCACCGTGGGAGAGAGAAGGGCATGAAGAAAAAAACACCAAGCTCTCAAAGTATCAAATAGGGAGACTTCAATAGCTTCAAATCCCTATCCATGGAATCCTTGCTTCCTGTTGTCCTGTTGTCCTGTTGTCTAGCCACCACAGGAGCTCATAGGGGGTATTAAGTCTCCAGATAGGCGTAATCCACATGCACCCGAGACTGCCTCACGTCGCAGTTTATTTAAATATGCTAAGGCAGCCTATCAGTCTCTTGGCCTCTTAGCACACATATACTTTCGTAAAGTTACAAATGACACAATGTAGTACGGCGGGGGGGGGGGGGGGGGGGGGGTGTTTTCCCTTCCCCCCCGGTCAGGTGTAGGCTGGTAAGGATATAGGGTTACGGGCCCCCATGCATCTGGCAAGAAAGTTGGCTGGTTAGAGGTTTAAAAAAACTGATCGCAAAGATTAGAGGAGGGGCTATTCGATATGAGACGCCAAAAATCATACTTACATCAGACCACAGACAGTGAATAATTGCACACAGAAAGAGATCCAGTGTTACTCGGGCTTGCGGGATTCAAAAAATAAATCAAAAATTACAGCAACGATAACAAGCCCCCAGACCGCTGGAAATCTTGTGCGGGTCCATAGTTTCCGTGCTTACTTTCTGTAACGTATGTATGGGCTGTCTTCAAATTGCTAACCTGACTGACTCAGTCCGAAAACAGGGCGAAGATAATAAAAAACGCGCCCGGCTCGGACTGCAATGATTTCTAAGCTTACTGGCTTCTGTTCCTCCTAGAAGGAAAAAAAAAAAGGCAGGAGCAAGCCTTGTCGGCCCGATTCAGCGTCGAGTCCGAGTCTTCTTCCATTTATAACAGCACCTTCCTCTCGATTTCAAGTGACTGCCTTTTTATAGCCAGCTCAAGTGGCAGTAACTAAATGCTGTACGACTTCCAGCGCATTGAGCTGGCTAATAGAGAAGCCGGTGACTTCACTTGACAAGCTTTGCTTGGTGCTTAAAATGTACAGCTGGCTACCGCACTGCTACTGCTGCTGCTGCTGCTGCTGCTTTATTTCTTTTTTATCTGTTATCTTATTCTTTCAAGGGTTAACAAAGAACTTTGGCACGTTCTTTTCTGATGATGTGAAACGAAAAACGAAAAGAGCACATCGCCTGGAATCCCCTTTTCTCCCTTTCTACCCTATCATATAGCAATGGTTGCCTCGTCTGCCCCTCCCTCTTCTTTCTGCCGCACACACTTCAGATTTGATGCTGTCATGGTGCTTCTACTGATGCACATCACCTGCTATTTGCGGAAGAGAAGAGGGCTTTTACCCTGGTGCCATAACTATTTCGATGTTCCCCGTTTGCCTCATTCAGCACGTTGCTGGTAATGAGAATGCATATGCATGCAACCAAGTATGTTGTCTTGTCTTTAGGGTCTTTAGATATACATGTGCAAATAGTGCATGCATTATGTACATGAGGAGGCGTACAGATAGTGAGAAAGCCAGTCAGGTAGTGGGGAGGGATAGAGAGACGATGATCAATAGGGACGAAAAGACCCCGCCCCGCCCCAACAACCACAACAACAACGGCCACATCATTGCAAAAGCCAAATCCTATGATGCATGTAGTGGAATTCTTCGTCAAGCGCGGCTCCATATATAAAGTTGCCATGATCATTATGCTCTAGGTTAGGGCCAAAAGGATGTTGTTGATTTGCCAACTTTGATCTCTGCCCTACAACACAGCTCCTGCCATCTCTTTTCTCGAATTGTTCATGGGCTCTAGAGTAGAAGGGCTTTTACTTTGCTTGTCTCACTTTCTCTCGTCTCTTGGCTAAGGGGGCCGGCGGCTTCTTTTCTCATCTTTGGGGAGGCCCAATCAGGTAAACGGAAAGAAGAAGAAAAGAGACAGAAAAGTAAGCGAAGCGAGAAGGAACCATCTCAACGCAAGACGGCCCAGTCCAGGAAGATGCAAAGGGTAAACACTATGTGGCAGAGGGAGAGAGAGAGAGAGAGGGGGGAATGGAGCAGCATACATGAACACGTGCATATGTTGGTGCATATTGTATATCGGCCGTGCAAGTCAGGCTGAAAACTTGGCTATTCAGGCAACGGAGAAAACTTGGTAGCTTTCATGTAGCTTTTTGGAGTGAGTTCCATGAGGTTCATGGTGTAGCTTTGCCAGAACAGTCACACCGTCTTGTTGTCTCTATTTTTCCATATTTCTGTCAAGGGTTCCGATGAAAAAGAAAAAAAAGAAAGATAAAGTAGAGCACGGCAAAGTCAAGGGGGGCAGAACCTGGAATATTGCGCCATTGCTTGGCTGATATTGCACGCAAATAACGGAGATGAAAGCTAGCTCAGCAATCAACAATACCAGCAGGCTATACCGCGCGTGTGTGTGTGCGTGTGTGTGACAAAGCCGGACTTTGTAAGCCTAAGTTCCGTTGACCGACTGTATGTCTTGGCTTCTTTTGTCAATTTTGGTTAGTTGCTTGATCATCTTGTTCTCCTCACCTCTTTTCTTATTGCTCGGCTTTTTCCTTCCTACAGACGGACTTATATTTGCTACCCTTCTCTTGCTGGGCTGCCACTGCGTTTGGACTATAGCCCTTCGCATTCTTTCACTCTTG